>CAUYQU010101237.1:0-14457 GCA_963574635.1 Cheracebus regulus | reverse complement strand
AACAAAAAGACACTTGTGCGTGAATGTTCATGGCAGCCCTATTCACAGTAGCCAAGCGATGAAAACAACCCCAATGTATATATTACCAGATGAAAGCCTAAACAAAGTATGGCCCATCATGCAATGGAATATTATGCAGCCATAAAAAGGAATGAAGTACTGATCCATACGCTGTGGATGAACCTTGAATACATGATACTGACTGAAAGACATCAGATGCAAAAGGTCACATAGTGCATGATTCTTTTATCTAAAATTTCCAGAACAGGCCGATCTGAAGAGATGTAAAGCAGATTGGTGGCTTTCAGGAGCTGTGGGGAGGTGGGACTGAGGAGGGCCTGCTAATCAGGACAGGGTTTCCTTCCGGGATGGTAAAAATGCTCCAGACCCAGATAGTGATGAAGGTAGCACGACACTGTGAGTGCACTAAATGCCATTGAGCTGGACACTTTGGAATGGTTGAAATGGTGAATTTTATTTTACGTGAATTCTACCTAAAAATGGTGTAATAACTCATATATGTTTTTTTCCATCTGGATTATTCACATAGGAATATGTTGTGAGCATCTTTCCATGACATTAAATCATCTCAGGAAACATTATTTTGTGTTTTTTAAAATGTGCATGTTAAGTATTTGAATCAGCCTTAAATTTTTAAAAAGACATAATGTTAGAAAATAATTTTAAAAGGTTTTGCCTCAATTTGTAAGAATTGTTTCCACGCACATTAATGGCTTGAGATATCATTGTCAGTTACAAATGGAGTTGTTCTTCATTGAAGGACTTTTGGGGTGGAGATTTTATTTTTATAGCAATAGATGCACAAATATTCCTATAAGATACAGGTGTGGTTAGAGACTTTTCTAGAACAGGTATGCCCTACAAACTCCATGGACACTGACTGTTTTGGTCCTGTTAACAAGTAGACCACTGAGAAGGGAGAAGGTGACATTTTAGCTTCCCCATGTAAACGTGATTTTCATGCTCACACTCATCTTATGGAGTGAATGTTAACTCTCTTGCTCAAGGCCACTCAGTGAGTGGCAGAGCGGGGATAAATCTGGTCCATTTGGCATCAGAGGTCATGCCTTACCCTACCACAGAAGTGATTTTCAGAGTGAGTCTTAGCATTAGGCACATGAGATCACCTGGGAACCACTCCAGAATGAGTAGATGAGACTTTGACAGGGGGTGCCTAAATTTTTAAATGTAATACTGTTGATAGGAAATACATTCACTCATATAAAAAGTTAAATGCACAGTGACAAGTTTTGGTGAAGTGTTGGTGCCACACATATCCTTCATCTGCCCGGTTTCTTCCTCTTTCTAAAGGTAAACACTTTTATTCTTTGGGTACCCTTTCTAGCCTGGGCGACAGAGTGAGATTCAGTCTCAAAAAAGCAAAAAACAAAACCCACACCGTTTCCAAAGCATCTGCATTGTGTGTTTAATTTGCATAAGTAACGTATGAGAATTCTGGGTCCTCTAAATAATTAGCAGCCCTTAGTAATGTCCGTTTTGGTTCCAGCCCTCCTTATGGGTGTGCTGTGGCATATCCCTGAGATTTTAATTCACATTTCCCAGTGACTAATGGCGTTGAACCATTTGTTCCTTCATGTACCTATTTGACATGCCTATATTTTCTTTGGTGAAGTGTCTGTTCAAATAATCTACCTATTAATTTTCCCTTGGGTTGTTTGCCTTCTTATTGTTGGATTTTGAGGGTTCTTTATAGATTTTGTGCACTAGTCAGATGTGTGATTTACAAGTATTTGTCGGATGTGTGATTTACATGTCCTTTTCCTAGTTTTTTTCTAGTGTACAATGCTAATAAAATGGTGCTTTAAAAGTTGTGCTCTTCAGTTGTTTATTGTTAATACATGATAGAAGTTTGCATCCTGTTTTTGTAAAAGGCCACAGAATCAATATTTTAGGTCTTGCATGCCCTATCTGGTTTTTTCTTCTCTTTCTCCTTCTCATTGCACCTCCTTTTAAAATATAAAAACCATTATCGGTTCATAGGCCATGCATACACAGTACATAGGCTATATTTGATCCATAGACCATGGATTGCTGACCCTGGGATATAGGAATAGAGTTGATTTTTGCATATTGCCTGTGTATTGGATCATTCTTATTGGAATACAATAATGCTGTTATTTTTTCAGTCTTAAAACAATTTGCCTTTTGGCCTTATTTTCACACCAGTCGTCGCTCCGTTTATTTGCCCCACTATGCAGCAAACTCCTTCAAAGAGTGACCCACACATGGGGTGTCAAATGTCTCCTCTCCCACTCCAAACAGGCATTGAAATTCCTCAAAGGGGAGTGATGGTTTATGAATGAGATGTAAACCCGCAGGGCCCACAGGAGTCTGCCACACCTGTGTATGTAATTTTCAAAACACACTCAGGCCTGGTCTTGTTATTGGCTACTGTGGGAACTTGATCCTCTTCTGAGTGAGTGTGAAGGAGTCACTCTCTGCTGGACATTTTGGGGACAACTGGCCCTACAGGATCTTTGTTAGTTTCATTGTGTGTATGTGTGAGAGCAAGACAAGACGGAGAGAGTGTGTGGGTATGTGACTGTATGTGTTTGTGTGACTGTATGCAGTGTCGTAACAGCACATGTGTGTGCATGCATGCAGGTGCATATGTGAGTGTATGTAACTATGTGGGTGGGTGAGTGTGTGTGCACAAGTGTATGTGCTTACACTCTGTGCTGGTGTTTGAGTGTGTACATGTGTGAGTGTTGGAGTCACCACACTTTTTTTTTTTAAGATGGCGTTTCACCATGATGGCCAGGCTGGTCTTGAACTCCTGACCTCAGGTGATCCACCCACCTCGGCCTCCCAAAGTGCTAGGATTACAGGCCTGAGCCACCACGCCCGGCCGTCACTGAGAGACTCTAACAGTCCACATGAGGCTATGTTCTTGCTCCTGTGTTCCTGTCTTTATCATTAAGTAATAATGGCACACACATGCTTGGGGCTGACCATGTGTCTGGGAGCATTGTTGTAAACACTTTACTCATTTTTTTTTCTTTTGAGATGGAGTCTCGCTCTGTTGCCCAGGCTGGAGTGCAATGGCATGATCTCAGCTCACTGCAACCTCCGCCTCCAGAGTTCAAGTGATTCTCCTGCCTCAGCCTTCTGAGTAGCTGGGACTACAGACATATGCCACCATGCCCAGCTAATTTTTTGTATTTTAGCAGAGATGGGGTTTCACTGTGTCACCCAGGCTCCTGAGCTCAGGCAATCTACCTGCCTCTGCCTCCCAAAGTGCTAGGGTTACAAACGTAAGCCACGGTGCCTGGCCAACACTTTGCTCATTTTAACTCAATTTGCATGATAACCTTGTTATTACCCCCAGTTTTCAGGTGAGAAAACTGAGACATAGAGAGGTAAAGAGACTGGCTCAAATTCCCGTCGCCGGTTGAGAGCTGAACCATGCAGCCTGCACCTGGAGTCCCCAGGCTGCTGTCAGAGCCACGGTCAGAGCCCCCGCTCCTGTCCCAGGTCTGACCCTTGCAGTGCAGGCAGCACATTCTGGAGAAATCATGCCTTTAGGAGATCCCTGAGTAATGACTGTTGGGTATCAGTAGATAAGTAACCCAGCTCCCTCCCTGCGGATGGGATGACTCCCAGCTACTCGGGAGGCTGAGACATGAGAATCGCTTGAATCTGGGAGGCGGCAGTTACAGTGAGCCAAGATCGCACCATTGCACTCCAGCATGGGTGACAGAGCAAGACTGCGTCTCAAAAAAAAAAAAAAAAAAAAGCAGAATCCCATCCTCTTTGCCCCCTTTCAGTGATGTTCTTGAGGTCCCCTTTCTTGATTTTGAAGTGGCTCGTTTTTCTGGGGTAATACCCAAGGTTTGTTGCCCCATGCCAAGGAAATAAAGGACACGGACACACACGTGGAGTGAGTTTAAGAGCGGAGGTTTAATAGGAAAAAGAAAGAGAAGGACAGTTCTCTCTCCTCAGAGAGGGAGCACCTGAATGGGAATTCCTGCCTGCCCTGGAGTGCGAGTGCAGGCGATTTTATAAACTGGTTTGAGGAGGAGGTGTCTGCTTTACATAGGGCCCCAACATTGGTTGGACCAGGTGTGACCTTTACAAAGCACGGGAGGAAGCTGGCTGCCCCGTTCTAATCTTCTGTTATGCAAACGGACTTTCCTCTTGGCCTGGCCATATTGTCTGCTCCCTACTGAGCATGTGGTTGTCGAGGGAAAGGGAGGATAGAGCTGCCATGTTGGACATGCCTAGTCTCCAGGCCGCCGCTTTCCTATTGGCACAGCTGCTGGGATTCACCCTTGCAAGCTTCTAGCCTGCCTATGTCTGCCGCTTGATTTCACAGGCTGCTCTTTGTTAGAAAAGAAAATGATTTGGGGATAGCTTTTCATTAAAAGGAAAACCTTACCGAGGATTTCCTTACCCTCACTCACTGCCTAAATAATTTCTTCTGAACTCTTACATCAGTTTGGGATAAGAAACACCCTTTTCCCTCCACAGGGATGGTCTCTGCAGCATTTATTGAAGAGGGAGTCCTTTCTTCATTGCTTGTTTTTGTCAGCTTTGTCAAAGATCAGATAGTAGCAGGTGTGTGGTCCTATTTCTGGGCTCTCTATTCTGTTTCATTGGTCTATATGCCTGTTCTTGTACCAGTACCATGCTGTTTTCGTTACTGTAGCCCAGTAGTGTAGTTTGAAGTCTGGTAGCCTGATGCCTCCAGTCTTGTTCTTTTTGCTTAGGATTACCTTGGCCATTTGGGCTCTTTTTTGGTCCCATATGAATTTAAAAATAGTTTTTTTTCTAGTTCTGTGAAGAATGTCAATGGTAGTTTAACGGGAATAGCACTGATCACTGTGCGATCACCGTGTTCAGGGTTGGAGCAGTTCAGGGTGCTGAGGCCAACTGTTCAGAACCAGCACCACCTATAGTCTCACTAAGGGAGGTTCGTGCCAAGTACCTTGGGCCCTCTTATGCCTTTCCTCTTCTCCTCTCAAACCAGCTAATCTGATCTCCTGGGACTGCTGCCAAGATGCTCGCAGCCCCAGCAGCTAAGCTGGCCCTGGCTGTGCCTTCAGGCATTGGCTTCCCTCTGTGGTTTGGACTGTGGTGAATGGAATATGCAGCCTCTGCTTCAGACTGTAATACTGGGCTAGATTCTTTCTTTCTTTTTTTTTTAAACAACTTTTAAGTTCAGGGTACAAGTGCAAGTTGTTACATAGGTAAACTTGTGTCATGGGGGTTTGTTGTACAGATTATTTCATCACGCAGGCATGAAGCCTAGTGTCCATTAGTTGTTTTTCCTGATCCTTTCCCTCCTCCCACCCTCCACCCTCCACTCTTCAAAATGCCCCAGTGTGTGTTGTTCCCCTCTATGTGACCATGTGTTCTCACCATTTAGCTCCCACTTATAAGTGAAAACATGTGATATTTGGTTTCTGTTTCTGTGTTAGTCTGCTAAGAATAACAACCTCCAAACCAGCTGATCTGATCTACTGGGACTCCAGCTCCATCCATGTCCCTGCAAAAGATATGATCTTTTCCTTTTTTATGGCTGCATAGTATTCCATGGTATATATGTACCACATTTTCTTGATCCAGTCTATCACTAATGGGCATTTAGGTTGATTCCATGTCTTTGCTATTGTGAATAGTGCCACATACACATGTGTGTGTCTTTATGACAGAATGATTTATATATTTTTGGGCCTATACCCAGTAATGGGATTGTGGGTTGAATGGTATTTCTGTCTTTAGGCCTTTGAGGAATCACCACACTGTCTTCTACAATGGCTGAACTAATTTACACTCCCACCAACAGTGTATAAGCATTCCTTTTTCTCCAGAACCTCACCAGCATATTTTTTTTGTGTGTGTGTGACTTTTTAATAGTAGCCATTCTGACTGGTGTTAGGTGGCATCTCATTGTGGTTTTGACTTGCATTTTTATAACAGTCAGTGATGTTGAACGTTTTTTCATATGCTTGTTGGCTGCATGTATGTCTTCTTTGGAAAAGCATCTGTTCATGTCCTTTGCCCACATTTTTATGGGGTTGTTTTTCTCCTGTAAATTTGTTTAGGTGTCTTATAGATGCTGGATATTAGACCTTCACTGGATGCATGGTTTGCAAAAGTTTTCTCCCATTCTGTAGGTTGTCTCTTTACTTTATTGTTAGTTTTTGTTTGTTTGTTTTTTTCTGTGCAGAGCTCTTTGGCTTAATTAGATCCCATTCATCAATTTTTGCTTTTGGCGTCTTTGTCATGAAAGATTTGCCTGTGCCTGTGTCCTGAATGGTATCACCTGGGTTGTCTTCTATGGTTTTCATAGTGTTTTGGGTTTTATATTTAGGTTTTTAATCCATCTTGAGTTAATTTTTGTATATGGTATAAGGAAGGGATCCAGTTTCAATCTTTTGCATATGGGTAGCCAATAATCCCAGCAGCACTTATTGAATAGGAAGTCCTTTCTTTATTGCTTATTTTTTCAGCTTTGTCAAAGATCAGATATTAGTACGTGTGTGATCCTATTTCTGGGCTCTCTATTCTATTCCATTGGTCTATGTGTCTGCTCTTGTACCAGTACCATGCTGTTTTGATTACTGTAACACTGTAGTGTAGTTTGAAGTCTGGTAACCTGATGCCTCCAGCTTTGTTCTTTTTGCTTAGGATTACCTTGGCCATTTGGGCTCTTTTTTGATCCCACATGAATTTTAAACTAGTTTTTTTCTAGTTCTGTGAAGAATGTCAATTGTAGTTTAATGGGAATGGCACTGAATTACAAATTGCTTTGGGCAGTATGGCTGGGCCAGATTTCATCATCACTGTGGATTGGCAGGGCACCTGGTTACTGCTTTCTCCTGGACCCTGAGGGAAATTGTCCTATGTCTCTGTTTTTCTCAGCAGGAATGAAGAAAGAAGCAGAAAGGGACACACTTTTCAGGCCATTTGATTGCCCCTCAGGGAACTGGGTTTTTATACTCCTGGCATGGCTTCAGGGGCTGGTTCCTACCCAGGGCCGTCTTTCATGTCACTTAGCTTTCTGCTCCAAGGTGACCTCTGGGGGAGTCCCTGTGGGATCACCGTGTTCAGAAGAGCCCCCTCCCTCCCTTTCTAGCTCACCTCAGTGTGGCAGTGTGGCTCTATGGCAACATCTTGTCACATGTATATTTACACCTGGGTCCTGGTTACACCTGGAATATGTTTACACCTGGAATCATATGCAGATGATCATGTCTGGAGCTCAGCTGTGGCTGAGTATTTAGGGTGTGTGGGTTCTATCTGGTTCTTGTCTGAGATGCTGTTTGAGATGGTCTTTTTCTCTTGCGGGCCACATCTGGGACATGTTTGGAATGAGCCCAAGGTCTGGGACTCAGGGTCCCTTTGTAAATGTTCTAAGACATTATGTGAGTATTGTCTGAGACAGGCTTTAGGGTACATTTAAGTCATACCTGAGGAACATCTGGAACTAGACCTGGGCCATATCTGGGCCCTTAAAGGGACCATATTTAAATCCTATCTGGCGCCTGCCAATGGGACACGCTGAGGTCGTTTTAGATGGTCTCAAGTCCTGGTTAAAGCATATTGTATAATGCTGGGGCTTGTTACGTGTTTTGTGGCCATGTCAGGACATGTTAAGACATATTAGAGCCATGTCACATGTTCCAGGTTTATGACAGGAGATGGTAGACAGTGCCAGGAGTGCTGGGTCCCTGTAAAGGAATTCTGTAGTGTCGAGCTATGCTCAGGTGTTGCAGAACATGTTAGACTAAGTTGGAGCCATGTCAAGTTGTACTCAAGGATGCTGTGCCGTGTTATGCTGTCATTACTGTACGGTGCAGCCACAGCCTGGTCCGCTCTCCTCTCTTCTCCCCCATCCTCTCTTCTTTCTCTGCCTTTGGCCCCTTTCCTGCTATGTGGTGGTCTGAGGGGAGAAGTGGAAACTTCTGGATGGGAGCCTCCCCACACACACCCAAAGTCCCTCCTTTACCTGCCTCCATGGCCCCTGATTGTCTTCATTCATGTCAGCCGCCATTGTACCAAAGGGCAAGGTCTTCTACAGCTTCCTAAAGGCCTGGCTGGGGGAGTATCTGCAGGTGGGAACAGAGTTGGGAAAAATGTTAGAGAGTCAGGGGAGGGAGATGCCCTTGCCCAGGACCCTTGGCTGCCCTGCCAAGGGACGGGCTCCTGCTGAGTGCTGCTGACAAGTGGAGCCGCCACCATCAGATGCTGACGCCCACCTTTCATTTCAACATCCTGAAGCCCTGTATACAAATTTTCAGGCCAGGTGCGCTGGTTCACACCTGTAATCCCAGCACTTTGGGAGGCCAAGGCGGGTGGATCACCTGAGGTCAGGAGTTCGAGACCAGCCTGCCCAACATGGTGAAACCCCATGTCTACTAAAAAGACAAAAATTAGCTGGGTGTGGTGGCAGGTGTCTGTAATCTCAGATACTCAGGAGGGTAAGGCAGGAGAATTGCTGGAACCTAGGAGGCAGAGGTTGCAGTGAGCCGAGATCATGCCATTATACTCCAGTCCAGGAGAAAGGCAACGGCGCGGTGCTGGTGACTGTTCCTTAGCTCCACAACTCATGTTGGCAACGTCGATGGCTCTGCTCCGCAGGTGGGGAGGGGAGGTGGTGTTGTTTTTGTCTGTTCTGCCACCATTGCTTAATTGGAATAGGAACGGAGGACAACATGCAGGGCTTAATACCAGTCTGGCTGTCAGGGGAAAAGTTGCAGGCTGTTTGGACAGAAAAGATCTGCCCTGCTGAGAGACTTGGTGACAATGTGTGAGGGGAAATGATGCCACTTAACACGTTTAGTAAATGAACTTCCCCCACACTCCCTTCTTGTTATCTCTGAAATGTCATTTTGCAGGCATCGTCTGTTTTAGTTATTACGACAACCTTGTGAGATGGTACTGCTGAAACACCCATTTACAGACGTGAAGGCACACAGCACGGTGGTGAGGGGGGCACAATGTGAGGCTGGCTGGGTGATCTGGGTGCACAGCCCAGCTCCACCAGCTGTGGGTAGTCACTTAAATATTTTCCAGACTTGATTTCTCATTTGTAAAATGATAAAATGGTTAATAAAAGACTTAAAACAGGCTCCATGACTGGTGTTGGCGATGCTGATGGCCGCCATTCCTACTCTAGGCTGCCTGCCCATCCCAGGCACACAGGAGGTCTGCAGTGAGCTGAGCCAGGCTAGCCGCTGGAGGAGCTTTCTTCTGTGTCCCTAGGACCCTGCCTGTTCATCAGGCTCTGGCTTTGCTCCCTGACCCAAACAGGGATGGAACCGCCAGCAGGTGAGGTCTGTCCTTGCAGAGGGGGTAGGGGTGTTGGCGGACGCACCCAACCTCACTGAGGCTGTAGGGCAAGCTGCCTGAATTCCCTGGCGGATTGAGCTGGCAGTGAGAGTGGTGTGGGGGAGGACTGCGGGCTCACCAAAGCCTGGCCAGTGTCAGGAACACTGTCTTCCCTACTGTCCTGCTCAGCAGCTCTGCTAGGAGCCCCATCCTTCAAGACCCCCCTCTCCCGAGTCCACCCCACAGGGCAATTCTGGACAGGATCCAAGGAGGGCCAGGAGGGGAGCCCTGGATCTGTTGGGCGGAGCATCCTGGGTGTGGGAGGAGGAGCCAAGTGCTGATCCAATGACCTCCAGATATTTCTCCTCTGGGCCACCACGTTACCTGAGATTCTTCCATTATAAATGTCCCTGTATTAATACGGCATTGACCCTAATGAATAGGGGTAAGGCAGCATGGCAAAGGAAAATGATTTGGACTTGAGGCTCTTCTAGACCTGAGTTCCTGCAAGCTCTGCAACTTGGGCTAGAGGCCTGCCCATTCTGAGACTCAATTTCCTTTTATGTTAAATGGACGTCTTCCCTCCTCTGGATGCCATCACTCAGGTCTCTCCAACAATCCCCAGGGCTCTGGCCTAGAGAGCTGATGGGAGGGCGCTGGGACAGCTTTGGGCATGGTGATGCAGGTGAGCATCTGATACAAGCAGGTGCAGTTTACATACAGCACCTGGCACACAGTAGGTGCACTTTATGTAAAGCACCTGGCACATAGTAGGTGCACTTTATGTAGAACACCTGGCACACAGTAGGTGTATTTTATGTGGAGCACCTAGCACATAGTAGGTACACTTTATGTGACATACCTGGCACACAGTAGGTACTCTTCATGTAGCATATTGGGCACACCATAAGGCACACTTTAAATAGTGTACCTGGCACATAGTATGTATACTTTATGTGAAGTATGTTGCGCAGAGTAGTTTTGCTTTATGTAGAGCACTCAACACAGGAGAAGCATCTTATGTAGAACATCTGGCACACAGTAGGTGTGCTTTATTTAGAGCACCTGGCACACAGCAGGTATGGCTTATATAAAGGGCCAGGGACTCAAGATACAGGATTTCTGAAGGGCACCCAGCACACAGTAGACACTCTTTATCTGGAGCACCTGGCACACAGTAGGTATACTATATGTAGAGTAGCCAGCACACAGCAGACCAGATTTATGTACAATACTTGACACAGAGTAGGTGCGCTTTATGTAGGTCACCAGGTACACAGTAGACATGCTCAATGTACAGCACCTGACACACAGTAGGTATGCTTTATATACAGCATGTGGCACAGAGTAGGCACGCTTTATATAAAGTACTCTGCACAAAGTAAGCTTACCTTATGTAGAGCATGCTGCACACAGTAGGTGGACTTCATGTGGCATGCCTGGCACATGGTAGACAGAATTTATGTAGAGTACCTGGTACACAGTAGGTGCACTTTATATAGTGAGACTGGCACACAGTAGGTGCACACAGTAGTACTTTCCGTACAGTCTTTTGCGCAGAGTAGAGACAGGCTGCAGCAGCTCAAGGGCTAGTTGCCATCCCCTTCCCTTCAGCCCCTCTTTTTGGGGCTCCCTTTTCTTAGGAGCCTTCTTCCGTCACCCTCTAAGGCCTCATCTGACATCCCGTTTCCCAGATGGGGAGGCTGAGCCCAGGAGGGCCGCACTGCCCACAGTCAGAGAAAGGACAGGGCAGAACAAGGACTCCACTCAGGGTCCCCTCGCTCTGCCCTCCCCTGCCTGGACCCCATCCGGCCCCTCTCAGCCTCATCCTCTGTGGCTCCGCTCTGTCCTCCTAAGCTGAGCCCAGCCTCCGGCTTTGCTCCTTCAGCTGGGCTCTTTATCCCCAGAATCTGACCCGGGTAATCCTCAGTGGGGCTGGGGCTGGATTCTTTGTTCCTGCTTCTAGCAGTCAGTTCTCAACTCTGGCCCTGAGCTGCCTGGAGGCAGGGCTTGAACTCTTGCCAGGCTGTGAAGTCAGAGGTCAGACGCTTCTGTCTCTGAACCTCCTAGGTCTGCAACAAGAAATATGCCTGACATGCTCCCTGCCCATATTTGGACAGGAACCCGGATGATCTGGGACAAGGGTCTGCCTGACCCAGCTCAGCTGGCTGCAAACTCTCATGAGAAGTTCATGCTTTTATCTGAGCACCCTTGTGGAAGGGCAGGGCGGCTGTAAACTTGGGGTTCAGAGTCCCCTTTAACCACTCCCCAACTTCTCCAAACTGCCAGGAAGGTGCTGAGACCTGAGAATTCAGTGCTCGTGCTGGGGCACTCTGAGCGGGTCCATCTGCACCCAGCGGGCCCAACCCCAGGCACGGAAGACACACCCAGGCTGTGGGGATTGGCTGGCCCAGCCCAGCCCAGCTTTCCAGGGCCTTCCCTAGATCAGGCCAGAGGCAGACTTCCTGGCAGAAGAGGAGAGAAGGTTGAGTGGAACAAGCTGCTCCTGACAGAAGGTGCAGGCTGGAGGTGGTGGGACTGGAGGGCCCTGGCCTGGGATGGGGGCACCGCCCAAGGCTGGGGTGACTAGGCTGCGGGCCTGGGAGACTGGTGGTTTCTTGGTAACAAGACTCCTAGCAAACTCCTAAGGACTCAGGCTGGGCCTTCCTGGAGTCTAATCAGCTCATGTCTCTCTTTCCCTTTCTGTGTGGTTACCAGGTCACTGGAGGCCGCTTGGTTGTTGGTTTTGATTGGGCCTTTTTGGACTTTAGATCTCAGCCCCTGTTGACCCATCCCTGAGCCTCCCTGCTCTACCTCCAGCACTGCCCGTCCCTGTCCCTCTCCACTGTCCCCTGAGCTCCCCCAGCTCTTCTCTGGGCCTCAGGACCTCCCCTCCATCCCGTCTGCCCTGCAGGATGTCGCAGCTGAGCCTGTCCTGGCTGGGCCTCGGGCCGGTGGCAGCGTCCCCGTGGCTGCTCCTGCTGCTGGTCGGGGTCTCCTGGCTGCTGGCCCGCGTCCTGGCCTGGACCTACGCCTTCTGCAACAACTGCCGCCGGCTCCAGTGTTTCCCACAACCACCAAAACGGAACTGGTTCCTGGGTCACCTGGGCCTGGTGAGTTTGGAGGCAAAATGGGTCTGGAGTCTTAGGGTGGGTGGACTTCCAGAGGGGCAGGAATGGGGCTCAGGGAGCTGAGTAATGAGGGTGGCTGAGGAGTGGGATGGCAGAGGAGAGAGGGAGGCAGCTCACTTATTCCTCTCCCACTCACTCATTCCTCTCCTCACTCATTCATTCCTCTCCTCACTCACTCATTCCTCTGTTGTGCCATTCCAAGTCTTTCTCACCTCCCTGACCTCACACTCCAGCCTGCGTGGACATTTTTCCTGCCTGTCTTCCCTGCATGACGGCACCTCTGAGGGGCTCCTGTGGGAGGGGTTTTGGGTGCATAGAGCAAACATCCCTTGGCATTTGCAACTTCTCCACTGCTGGACTCGAGGCCTCCTGAGCCCACTCTCCAGGGGCTGCTCCCCTTAGCTTGTGTCTGCCCGTCTCTGGGCTGCTGCTTTCCCACAGGCGTTAGCTCTGAGCGCCTTCCCCGTGTAGGGACACAGCTAGGCCAGAAGAGAAGTGCAGGCGTCTCCCACTGCCTCCTCTTCCTGAGGCTCCTTCCTCCTCTCTTGCTCTTCCTCACTGACGTGTCCCAGTCGGCCTTGTTGCCGGCCTGAACGAAAGCTGGCCACTCCCTTCTCTTTTCAGAAGCTGTCCTTGACTCCCCAGACCTTGACTCTGACTTAGACCCACTCTCCCCTTTGCTGGACATTGCCTTGGTCTGCTCACGTGTAAATGGCGTGATTGACGGGCGTGTCCACGGTGCAGTGGAGGGTGCACAGGTTGATGGGACGGGCCTGGCATCAGGCGGTGCTCACTGTGGACAGTTAGAGTCACTTCTGCTCCCCTCGGGGCTGCTGAGAATGGAAGGTCCCCAGTGTGGGAGGAACAGCAGCCCCTGCGGACCAGCCAGGACGTGAGAGGACATGGGAACCAGCCACAGGGACACTTCCTGAGGCCACACTGTGGGCCACAATCCTCCTCCCGGGGAGGCTTTTCCATGTGGCCATCCCCAGGTTGAAACCACTTCCAAGATGAGAAAACACATCCTCTTGAGCAGACAGCTGGACTTCTCCCTCTGCTTTGGTATTTACCCTTCCTTCTTTCCTTCCTTCCTTCCCTCCTTCCTTCCTTTCTTCTCTCTTTTCTTTCCTACTTTCTTTAGACAGTCTCTGTTGCCCAGGGTGGAGTATAGTGGCATGATCTCAGCTTACTGCAACCTCCACCTCCAAGGTTCAAGCGATTCTTGTGCCTCACACTTCTTAGTATCTACTGGGAAGCTGGGATTACAGGCATGCCCCACCACGCCTGGCTAGTTTTTGTATTTTTAGTAGAGACAGGGTTTCACCGTGTTAGCCAGGCTGGTCTCAAACCCCTGAACTCAAGTGATCCACCCACCGTGGCCTCCCAAAGCGTTGGGATTACAGGCATGAGACATCATGCCTGGCCATTATCTTAGGATCTTGGAGAGAGCCCCAAGATCCAAAGACAGGAGCAGGAGTGAGCTGAGATTCCGCGCAGCTGTTCCAAATCCAGATGTGCTGCTCAGGGCAGGGGCTGCACCACATCTGGAGGCTGCGGGGGAACTTGCCGGGGCTCCTCTGGGGAGATGCATTAGGTGAGGTTCTCCCTGGAAACCGAATCCTCATGATATCTTCTCTGTTACCTCTCAAGCATATATGAGAGAGAGAGGTGGCGGGGGGCGGGGGAGAGGGGGGAGAGAGAGAGAGAGAAGGAGGGAGTTAGTTTATTATGGGAGTTGGAAAATGTGATGATAGAGGGTAAGAATTCCCATGATAAACCATCTGCAAGCCAGAAACCAGGGACTCTGGTGGTACAAATTCAGCCTGAGTCCAAAAAGGCCTAGAACCTGAGGTTCTCATGTCCAGGGTTGGAGCGGATGGATGAGCCAGCTCCAGAAGAGAGCGCAAATTCACCGTTTCTTCTGCCTCTTTGTTGTATCTGCACCATCGAAGGATTGGGGGACACCCACCCCCTTGGGGAGGCGGATCTTCCTTCCTCAGTTTACCTA
>CAUYQU010101236.1:0-175094 GCA_963574635.1 Cheracebus regulus | reverse complement strand
ATTGTGCTTTTTCGATGTTAAAAGCCCAACCAACTCCACAAAAAAAAAAAAAAAAAAAAAAAAAAGCAGTAAGGCATGACATAACAACAAACATATGGGCTCTTTGTGTCCATGACTAATTGATGATTAGCACCTTTATATGTGTCATATATCAATTTATTTCATCCCCACATACACACATACAACCTTTTATATTAGCTTTTTGTTCCCATTTTAGAGAAGGAAAAACTGAAGCAGAATGATTAAGTTAGTAATGGGCAGATGCAGGATTTGAACTAATACAGATTGGTTCCACTATGCTATTTTACTTATATACCACACAACCTTAACATGAAACTCTTAGTAGGCATTGCATATTTATTTTTTTTGAAACAGGGTCTAGCTCCATCACTCACAATAGAGTATGGAGTGATGTGGTGCAATCACAGTTCACTGCAATTTTTTTTAAGAGCTGGGGCGTCGCGTTGCGGCCCAGGCTGGAGTGCAGTGGTGTGATCAGAGCTCGCTGCTGCCTCAAATTCCTGGGCTCCAGGTATCCCCCACCTCAGCCTCCTGAACAACTGAGCCCACAGGCATACCAGTATACACAGATAATTTTCAAATTGTTTGTAAAGACAGATTCTCACCATCTTGACCAGGCTGGTCTCAAACTCCAAGCCTTGAGCAATCCTCCTGCCTTGACCTCTCAAAGTGCTGAGATTATAGGTGCTGTCCACAGCACCGAGCCCAAGGGTAAATTATTATTGTGTTTTTTAAAGAGATGGGGTCTCCCTCTGTTGTCCAGGCTAGTCTCGATCTCAGCCTCAAGCGATCCTCTTGCCTGGCATTCTAAAGGGCTGGGATTACATGTGTGAGCCACCATACACACCATTATGGATACTTTGACATGCAAATGAAAAACAGGAATGTTTTAGACTTCAGTCTTATTTCATATGGCTAGTATGAAATGTCTAATGGAGTTTTACTGCTTAACAGTGAAACTGCAAAAAAACAAACAAAAAAAAAACTGCAGACATCTAACTGCTAGCAAAAACAAAACAAAAGAAAAAACTAAAATAACCAAAAATCAGTCCCAGAAGGACATTATTTCAAGATTAAGTTTGCTTTAATAACACAGAGTCTACAAATGGTACAAATTTAAAATCAGGTATATAAGAAACACAGAAATACTGGGTAGGATGCATCTTTTAAATGTGGTTTCCAAAGTGACCACAATTTGGCACTCAGCTTAAAACACCACACACTGAAAGGCTTCTCCTTTGATACTAAATGCAGATAAGAAAATCAATGACCCAACACTATTGATCAATATCTACTTTACCCTTCTTTTGGCAGTAGCACCTGAATTTAAAACAACTGCCTATCACCCAGTCTCAAGTCCCTAAGAGGCAGTTTTACCACTAAGCCAAACAAGTGGCCCAGGCATGGCCAATTAGAGCCCTGCATATCCCAGGCCACCATGGTTTCAGGGATGGATGTAAACCAGGCCAGTGAAAGGCCAGTGTTGCTAGGAGTATCTCATGGAGAGAGCCTGAATGAGCAAACCCTTGAATCCAGCTACATTAGTCAACCCTGGGACTGTCAGTTATTAGAGTCAATGAGTACCACCTTCTTCATTCCTAGCACATTTATACCAGGAAATAGCATCTTTGCAGATGCTAAAAATTAAACCTTAATATTCTGATAAAATGTAGAAATGCTGGGAAAAGTTAAATATTTAGACTTCTCGCACTGCTTTTTAATCCCAGTGGTATCCAATGGAGTTTTAATGTATAACAATGAAATTGCAGACTCCTACCTGCTAGCAAAAAAAATTAAAAAAAAAAAAAAATCAATCTTAGGATATAGAGAAAATGTTTCCTCTTTCCATTAAGCTATAGCAAACACTTAAACATAGTTGAGAATTACAACTGCAGACATTTACAAATCTGCCTTCCCTTTTAAATAAGATCTGTGTTAAAACATGTTTTATTTTGTAATACACTGCCATTAAAGTATTATATACAAAGAAGTCTTTAAAGATAATCCAGATTTCATCACTGGTGCTATATGCTACAGAATGAAACTATAACCCCTTAAAAACCCTGCAATTCTACAGCCAGGCATGGTGGAGATCATCTGTAATCTCAGCTACTGGGGAGGCTGAGGTGAAAGGATCACTTGAGTGCAGGAATTTAAGATCAGCTTGGGCAACACAGTGATACCCTCACGTCTCAAAATAAACCAACAAAAAACAACAACAAAAAAAACCCTGACTGGTTGTAGTATTTTATTTTCTTCTAGTAGCTTTGACATGTTTTTGGAAAAGTCATTTATGATTTTTCCTTGTTAGGCCAGAGAAGCAGCTTCTCCCTTCTGTGTAAGAAAAAATAAAACCCGTAACTCAAGATTCTTTTTTATTTTTCTGAGACTGAGTTTCGCTCTTGTGGCCCAGGAGTGCAATGGTGCAATTTCGGCTCACTGCAACCTCCGCTTCCCAGGTTTAAGCAATTCTCCCGTCTTAGCTTCCCAAGTAGCTGGGATCACAGGCGCCCACCACAACACCAGGCTAATTTTTGTATTTTTTAGTAGAGATGGGGTTTCACTATGTTGGCCAGGCTGGTCCTGAACTCCTGCCCTCAGGCAATCCACCTGCTTCAGGCCTCCTAAAGTGCTGGTATTACAGGCATGAGCCACTGTGCCTGGCCTCAGCTTCTTTAATTAGAGTTTGGTAGTATTTTTCTCATTGAAACCAACAGCATAGCTATTCTTACCCACAAATATAGTTACTACTACTAGTGATTTAGGGGGATAGTCAGTGTGTGTCGGCTGGGCTGATGGCACAAAGCAAGAGAAGATAGAATAGTGTGGGTGTTAGTTATCTTTACCTGATCCTATAGCCAGCCATGAGATCATTCTCGTGACATATTTTTTAAAATACTGTTAGTTTCCCGTGACTGCTGTTACCATAAATCAGGTGTGACATAAAATAAGAAGTATTCATTTTCTAACAATTCTGGAGGCCAGGAGTGAGAAATCAAAGTGTCGGTGGGGCTGCCCGTCCTCTGGTGGCTCCAGGGAGCAGTCAGGTCCTTGCCTCTTCCAGCTGCTTGTAGCTGGGAACAGTCTTGGGCTGAGTAAACAGCTCTCTCATCTCTGCCTCCCTGGTCATACTGCTGCCTTGCTGGAGTGCAATGGTACAATCTCGGCTCACTGCAACCTCCACCTCCTGGGTTCAAGCGAATCTCCTGCCTCAGCCTCCCGAGTAGCTGGGATTACAGGCGCCCACCAACACACCCAGTTAATTTTTGTATTTTTAGTAGAGATGGGGTTTCACCATGTTGGCTAGGCTGGTCTCAAACTCCTGACCTCATGATCCACCTGCCTCAGCCTCCCGAAGTGCATGAGCCACTGCCTCTTTCTTATAGGAATACAAGTGATTGTATCTAGGGAGCACCCAGATAATTCATGATCTACTTTTCCTATCAAGGACCTCCTTACAGCTTTTTCCATAGAAGATAAGAGTCACAGGTTCTAGGGATCAGAGGATACAGATGTATCTTAGGGGCCACCATGCAGCCCACTGGAAGCACTCTGCCATGCTACTGTTTGGTTAACAGAAAAGAGTAATCAGAGTGAAGGCAGAAGGCCTGAATCTTTTTGTCAGCTTGATCATTAGCTGTATGACTTGTGCAAGTTGCCTCACCTTGCTGGGTTTCATTTCCTTATCTGTCAAATGGGCCCATGGGTAGCTGCACCCTGATTCCTCCTTGCAGTTATGATGGGTCTCAAATGAAACTGTGGATATAAGTACTTATAAGAGCATGAGCCACTCGATTATGATGATGAATTTGACATTGATAAGGAGGCAGTGAAAAAATATATATATAACAATACAAGGTTAAGGGGAAAGAAACAAGGTCCAAAACTGCATGAGGTATACAACAAAGAGAATGAAAGAGAATATTTATTACGCTTGCTTCTGGGTGGTAGGATTATTAGTGACTTCTTTATAGCTCTCGCTCTGTTCCAAATTCTTTGCATTGAGTACCCAATAGTTTTATAATCCTGTCTCCTAGAGTTGGTAAGATAATTAACTGAGATAAATTATACCAAGCATTTCACACAGTGATCTATGCTTTTTGTTTTTGTTTTGAGACAGGGTCTTGCTCTTTGTCACCCAGGCTGGAGTGCAGTGGTGCAATCATGGCTCACTGCAGCCTTGAGCTCCTGGGCTCAATTGATCCCTCTACCTCAGTCTCCTGAGTAACTGGGACTACAGGTAAATGCCACCACACCTAGGTAATTTTTTATATTTTTTGTAGTGATAGGGTATCGCCATACGCCTGGGCTGGTCTCAAATTTCTAGGGCTCAAGTGATCTGCCCACCTCGGTCTCCCAAGGTGCTGGGATTCCAGGCATGACCTACTGCTCTAAGCCAGATCTGCATTTTTTAAAATTTGTAATATAAAGGCACATTAACCTAACTTTATTATGAGAAGATGCAGACATCTGGATTTGAACAGAGCACCTGATCTGTTATTCTGTCATGACTCCAAATATATAAACATAGCATAGAAAACTAGAGGTGGTGAGCAATGGTTCATAGTTTAGGACATTTCTGGTGTAATGTAAAAAGCTTCCATTTCTAATCCAATATACTCATTTAAAAATACAGACTATGTGTTAATCAAATTCACAGACAACATTGTATTGAATAATGAACACATGGAAAGAAAATATGGACCCAAAAGGATATCAACAGACTAGAACAATGTGTTCTGCGCACAGGGACAAAGACTAGAGAGTACCCATTACCACCGCAAACCATCCGTATGTGACACTCCTTGGTAGGACCATATCCTGAAACCCCACCGAAAAAGACAGATCTGAAAAAAATCTTCACTTCCAACTTAGAACGGGGGTTTCTACACTTAAGAGCAAAAGGCTAGGATGCAAATTCTTATTTCTCAATGATGACAGAGTATTGGCAACCTGATTTCCAATTTAGAATCAACATAGTTAAAACCTACAGGGTCCTCAGCCATGAAAATGTTAACAAAATTGGAAAATGACATGCCAGCAAGCTCATTTTTTATTGTTCAGCAAACTCAACAATAAAAAATGATGAAAAAAGCAATATTAATTCCTGAACATATCCCTACATCTCCTGAGCAGGGGCAAAGAATGCCAGTATCCTTTAAGAAAAGATTGTGGGCCAGGCACATTGGCTCACACCTGTAATCCCAGGACTTTGGGAGGCAAAGCGGGTGGATCATGAGGTCAGGAAATCGAGACCATTCTGGCTAACATGGTGAAACCTGGTATCTACTAAAAATACAAAAAATTAGCCAGGCGTGGTGGCATGCACCTGTAGTCCCAGCTACCTGGGAGGCTGAGACAGAAGAATCGCTTGAACCTGGGAGGTGGAGGTTGCAGTGAGCCAAGATCACACCACTGTACTCCAGCCTGGGCAACAGAACTAGATTGTCTCAAAAAAAAAGAAAAGAAAAGATTGTGGATTAATGGGGGCTAGGTAGAAACTGGATTCAAAACACTAATCTAGAAGACTATTTTAAAAGAAACTTATCAAGATTCCTTTCCTCTGCATTTAGTTCTAGAAAAGGAAAAAGACATGCAACGAAAACCTTCTGCTCATTTTGGATTAAAGCACATTTAAATGTATGCCCAAATTTACTTAAACACAAGCTCAATGAAATAAACCAGTTACTGAAGGACAATCAGTCCGCTTAGGAAGGACTACCTAGAATAGTCACATTCATAGAGACAGAGTAGAATGGTGGTCACCACAGGCTGCAGAGAAGGAGGAATGGAGAATTCTTATTTCATGTATATGGAGTGTTAGCCTGAGAAAACGTTAGTTCTGGAGCTGCATGGCGGTACCTGGTTGCACGACAATGTGAATGTACACTTAATGCTACTAAATGGACACTGTAAAATTAAGTTTTGTGGTGTATATTTTACAACAATTTTTAAAAAAATAGGAAACAGGAAAGAATGTACCCAATCCAAAAGAATCACTACATGACTCATATACATTCTACTCCTGGGTATACACCAAAGATAATTAAAAACAGATCCTCAAATAATTATACATGAATGTCCACATCAGCATCATTCTCAAGAGCCAGAAAGTGGAGCTGATTAAAATGTCCCTCAGTGGATCAATAAAATGTGGTACATCCATACAATGAAATATTATTCAGTCGTAAAAACAAATGAAGCATTAACATGTGCTACAAGGGTGAACCTTAAAAAAAAAAATAAAGGACATGAGCTTATAAATGGACCAGAAAAAAACAAAAAGAAAAAAAAAAGGACAAACACAGAAAAAAATCACATGTATGATTCCATATATATAAAATATCCAGAATAGCCAAATTCATAGAGACAGAAAGTATATTAGTTGCCAGGAGCTATTGGGAGAGAAAACAGAGTGACAAAAACGTTTTAGAATTAAATTGAGGTAGTAGTCGCATGATTTTGTGAATATACTAAAAACCAATGGGTTGTAAATGAGTTTAAAATGGTTAATTTTTACCTCAATTAAAAAAAAAATACCCAACTCATACTCCACATGAGATATAGTAAATGAATTTCCAAAGGGAAAAGTTTTCACTTGGCTCACAATAATATATAACTCTCATCCATGAGTGCTGCTTAGATTATATGTACCTACATGATAAACTTAATTCTAGTCTCCATTACTTCCAGGATATCTGTTATTTTACATTACACTAAAGAAGAGAAGGACTCTCTCAGTTGATTTCTAAATGCCTTCAGAATCTTGATGTCTACTTGTTTGGCCCTTTATAATTTAACTTGCACATCATAAAGCCTTACCTTCTTTTCTGAGGATGGTCTAACTGCTGGGGCCCTTAAATACAAACCCATTCTTTGGGTAGAGTCCTGGCCTGGTCATTTGTGTGTATAAGTCCATCCTCGGTTGCATACTAAAATGCAAGTTAAAACAAACAGGATCAAAAGACGGACAAACTGTCACTATGGATGGTTAATATTTCAACTAAATAGATCTACCAACAATAGTATAGGACATCTAGATAGGAAGAAACAAGTCAACACTGGTACAAGCCATATACATATCTACTAACCCAAATCTTTACTTCTTAACATGTTTACATACCGTGAAAATCCCTTCTAGGATGGGCGTTAGATTGAAAACATGGATTACACACACACACACAACAGCATACCACAAGAACTTAGGAGACCAATTTCTTCAGATCTTGCATAGTACTGTTTCCATGCTACTGCAAGTATGATTAAATATCAAATATTTCAGCACTAGTTATTTGCAAGAAATTGTACAATAAGCTCAATACCCAGTATCTCCAAATAATGCAGTGAATTTTAGATAGCATTTGATGTATTTGTAATATCAATCTAATTCAGTAGGGCAGCAAGTAAAACAGTTAGTAGTGAGAGGTCCAAAGAGACAATGAATAAAGTCAGTACTTTGAAGAGAAACAAAAACTAGCATTTATTGAAAATGTAAAAGACACTGACAGTAAAGGGTTGTGCAAAGAGCCAATGAAAATATTAAGGGACTTATGTAAGGATATCTGAGAGTCAATTCAGTGTGAAAGGCCATCATCTAAAATATACACACAGGTTTCTTTAAGGACCAGAATGATATCCTCATTACCAAGTATTTTCATGGTAGTTTGTCTTTGTAAATCCTTGGTCTTTCTGGCTTTACCTCCTCCCCAGATGAAGTATGGAAGACACAAACTTAGGGTAGTTTGTTTTTTTGAGACAGAATCTTGCTCCGTCACTCAGGCTGGAATGCAATGTTGCATTCTCAGCTCACTACAACTTCTACCTCTTGAGTTCAAGTGATTCTCCTGCCTCAGCCTCCTGATTAGCTGGGACTACAGGCGTGTGTTGCCATGGCTGGCTAGTTTTTGTATTTTTGGTAAAGACGGGGTTTCACCATGTTGGCCAGGCTGGTCTCGAACTCCTGGCCTCAGGTGATCCACCGGGCCTGGACTAGAGTAGTTTCATGTAAGAAATTTTGTTAAAGGTTGGGGGAAAATACATAAAAAATTACATTTAAAGATACTTTATAAAATTTTATATTCCATTATTACATCAGGATGATGACGATTATTATTATTAATATTTTGAGACAGAGTCTTAATCTGTCGCCTAGGCTGGAATGCAGTGGTACCATCTTGGCTCACAGCAACCTCTGCCCCCACGTTCAAGTGATTTTCCTGTCTCAGCTTCCAGAGTAGCTGGGATTACAGGCACATGCCACTGTGCCCGGCTAATTTTGGTATTTTATTAGAGACAGGGGTTTCACCATGTTGGCCAGGCTGGTTTTGAACCCGTGACCTCGTGATCCACCTGCCTTGGCCTCCCAAAGTGCTGGGATTACAGGCATTAGTCACTGTGCCCAGCCTAAGACATGTATTTTTAAGAGACAGAATCAGAGACCATCAAATTTCTTCAGCTTCAGAATAGAGGGAAAAGAGAAAAAGAGGTTGGTGCAGTGGCTGCAGTGAGCCAAGACTGCACCACTGGACTCCAGTTTGGGCAACAGAGTGAGACACCATCTCAAAAAAAAAAAGAAAAAAAGAAATTTTATTTACTCAACCAATTATTGCCTGGCTATTTGCTTAATTACATAGTTGTTATATAATTATATAAAATAACTAGAAATAAAATTAAAACCTCCCATTAAGCTGGCAACAGCAATATGTGCTAGGTGAACACAGATTACACTTAAATGAACAAGTTTTTAGAAAATGTTATCCATCGATTTTATCATCTTGGTAGTTAAATCTAAAGAAGCTGGAACCCCACAGTGAATTTAATTGAGAACAGGAAACAAGAAGGCATGGACTCTTTAAGAGAGTAGAAAATAGTCATTTTAAGTAAGAATGATATGAAATTGGGTTAGGTATAAAGATTTTTAGTGCATGCATTATGACTGCCAAAAAGATGAAATTACTGAAGAAGATAGGAGAATAATTTGATAGGCTGAATTAGATAACTGAAGTTCCTATATAATCCTAACTCATTGATCCAGTTAAATTCCAAGCACTTCAGAAATGAAGGCCAAATGCCTTGAGATGAAATATTGAACTAATATTGCACAATCTTTATGTTTCTGGTTATACCAGGCAACTCTATTCCAACCTTGAATGGCTCTAAGAAGTTATTACAAAGAAAAACTGCTACAGACTGAAGTTATCTCAGTTTTGAAGAATATGAATCTTTTGGTCAGAAACATAGAAACAATCCCTACTGCATGGTTGTGGGAAAATAAATACCCGCAAATGCCAGCCATGACACTCTGTCACCCAGGCTGGAGGGCAGTGGCATGATCTTGGCTCACTGTAACCTCCGCCTCCTGGGTTCAAGTGATTCTCCTGCCTCAGCCTCCCAAGTAGCTGGGATTACATGTGCCCACCACCATGCCTGGCTAATTTTTGTATTTTTAGTAGAGACGGGGTTTCACCATCTTGGTCAGTCTGGTCATGAACTCCTGACCTTATGATCCACTTGCCTAGCCTTCCAAAGTGCTGGGATTACAGGTATAAGCCACCGCGCCTAGCCCAGTTTTTATATCTTTAGTAGAGATGGGGTTTCACCATGGTGGCCAGGCTGGTTTTGAACTCCTGACTTCAAGTGATCTCCCCACCTCAGCTTCCCAAAGTGCTGGGATTACATGCGTGAGCCACCATGCCCGGCTGACACTCTTAATAACAAAGAGCAATTTTGGTTAATCTCATTACTAATTTATACATAAGGCTACATAATTCTACTCAGTGTGAATGTAAAAGTTAGTCAAACAAAAAAGAAATTAATTCAGCTGACTACTAAAAACTGAAGCTTTCTTCACTTGGAAAACAATGGAAAAAACAAAATACACAAGTCAAAATGTTTTCTCCGTAAGAATAAGCAACCTTTTCCATAAGCTTTCAGTAAAATCTTCCTTTTATAATCTAATGAATCAGACAGGCAGTTTAACTTTTTAATCCCTTTCGAAGTCTTCCAAAGACAGCAAAATTGATTAGGGAAGAGTAAGTATCTGCTGACCTCCACTTTCCTTCAGCCTTTCACTATCAGCCATAGATTTTGTCAGAAAGTGTCCTTTGTATGTTTAAAAGTCCCTGAGAAAATGACAGTAACTTGGTAGGTTTGGGCCAGTCGCATCACCCCTGAGATAATTTTAGCTGAGATCACAGTCCCCCATGACTCATTGATGCCAAGCTCGTAAACACATTCTAATCATCAAAGAGCCTCTACAGATACAACCCTTGTAATGCTGCCCTGAAAATGCTCAAGGGCTATTTTAGAATGTGACTATCATCCTGAAAACAGCTTCTCAACTCTGAAGACTCAAGCAACGTTCAGATCCAGGGGGAAAGAGGATAATTTTTGTGATTAGTACGATAAAAAGACAAGTTATTTATTTTTTAGACATGGGAGAAAAGAAGGAATTTAAGATTTAGGTAATTATGTGACTTGAAGAAAGAAAGGTATCTGCTTAGAAGAGATGGCAATGTTCACTGTTAAAGAACCCTTACTAAAAATCATCTCATTCTTTAGAGTAAGTAAGAGAACAGCTGATGGACACAGAATGGGGTAGAAAAAAACTGCCAAGAGCAAACATCAGCGTCACAAGAATAAATACCAGATTATTTTATGAAAGGCTTGCCAAATACCTGACAGCTCATTCTTAGCTGTTACCACCTAAAGACTCATGAGTCTCCTAGGAGTTAGGCAATTTTTTTTTCTTCAGGTTATGCAGAGGCCTCTGAGCATGTTTTAAATACTCACCTTTAAAATCCATGTTTAAGCATTACTTAATGGTTTAGTCAGGGATTTGAGACTTGACTTTGAGTAAAACCCCTTAGCCAATCCTATTCTAAATGAAAACTCATACTGCTGTAATGCCCTAAAGAGCTTTCCCAAAGTAGTAGCTCACTTTTCAAAAAATAACCAACAGATTAAGTTGGGAGACTTAAGATGACATGGAAAAGCCTTAGTTTTTGACAAAGGGATGAGTCTGAATTTGGTCCCCAACAGTGACTCCAGATCTATTTGTTTCCATAAGCAAATCCATTAGCATATGTACACACATGAGTTTCACAGAATCCGTTTCTTTCCTGACTGCATTCTTTAGGCAAATCAACTTAAGTAATAAGGGCACTGAGGATTATTCTCCTTCAAGCTACTGACCTGGTAACCTTGGAAGAAGTTAAGAATTTCCTTAACTCCAGTATTGTAGGCCAGGCCCTGCATTCTGACCACCGTGCCAGGCTGTGGAGGGACACCGCTAAGATTAGCAGCTGTAGGGAAGTAGCCAAGACTATTAGGCGAACCTGGGGGGCTAAAGGGAGAGAAAGCACAGTGAACCAATAGGAACAGACAATGTTGAATACTTACTGTAAAACATTAGTTACTTAAGAAAACAGAATTTCTCAAGGTGACCTTTCTTACACTTCTCAGAGCTGTCTTTCCTAAGACAGGTGAGAACACCGTAGCAGTTCTGTCTCACATTTCCACGAAAGCCAAAAGTTGAAAGGCAGTGAGATTAGTGCAGAATTACACACAGGGCTTCCTCACATCCCTGAGATTCTTAAGAGGAGGAAGGACAGAAGTAAGCCTCACCATCAACTCCACCACAAAGCACCACTTCCGAGGCCCAGCTCACTGATGATTCACCAGCTAGCTACCAGGAACACTAAGGCATGAAGAGGCACGCATACAAAGAACTAATGGAAACCACAGCCACGGAGACTGAAAGTATCCAAAGTGATTGCACCAAAGGATAGACTGTTCTACCCACATATATGAGCACGGGAACAGCACAACAGTACACCAGCGAATCAAAGTATGATAGTGCCCATAAGTTACATTTTTCTGCCTTTTTAAAAATGGGGGTGGGAGGAGTTGGAAAGGATACATAAAAATTATATCAATCACCATTAACACAAGAGAGAAAGTTGAAGAATGGGTCTTCTGGTGTATCTACAACCAAACTTCCAAGGAACACAAGCCAAGTGAACACCCAACTTGATGTGACAACTTGAGTCATTACCATATTACGTAATTAGTTTCACCCTGTTCCCACCCAGTCTGTTTTCTACCTCAATTGGTGGCCATTATTAAAAATTACTTTTATTACATAATTCATATAATATATAGTTTACTATCATTAAAACCCATAATTTAAAATATATAGGGAATTTTTAAAGTCATTAGCCTAAAGAGTAATATAGACTCACAATTTTGGATTATTAACCTTTATTCATCTTTCTGAGTTAGTAATTGTACCATTTCAAATATAATTAAACACACAAAGGGACCAAAAGTCTTTGAAATTATCTATCATACATAATCCTAACAGATACCTTAATAGGAATAGAGTCAGATGTGCCTCCAGTCCGAGACTCTGTCTCTAATTAGTACAATAACCTTGAGCAAGTTACTTAATTCCTTCATTTGCTAACTGGGGGTGATCAGGACTTTCCTAGTTTCACGGGATTGCTCTTCAGCTTCAGTAACTTAACATATCAAATTACTTCATAAACCATAAAAATGCTGTAACATTACTCTTGCTATTTCCATCACCATCATATTTCATCATTTAAAAAGTAATGGGAGACTGAAACTATTACTTGACATTAAGTTGCTCTTAATCTTTTATGTTGATAAAGCAGTCAGTGGTCTTTAACTAATTTGCAAGTAAGAATCACCAGGGGAGATTTTTATTTTTTATTTTTTTACAACTCTCTATTATGAAATACTACTCCAACAAATTAAAAATTAGAAACGCAAGAGAACCAAACCCAGACATTGATATACATATATTTTAAAGGCTGCCAAGTGATCCCAATGTAAGATTTCAAATCAATTTATGGGCAACTATGAGACTACAGAAAGAAGAAATGCTGAACTTTTGGTCTGAGTAGGACATTAGCCGCTCTTCAGCCATACCTCTTCATTTTTACAGAGGTAGAAACAGAAACTAAGAGTTAAATAATTTCTCAGCAGGTCACATAAGTTAGCTCTTGCCAAACTATAAGAATCACCCAAACTCTTGACCTCTGGTTCATTGCTTTCCTCCTATATAACTAGCATTCACTCAAAGATGGTGTTTGCTCAGACAGATACAGAGACCATCAGGACTTCTGCACATATTCCATTACTAGTAACTTAGACTTTTCCAGACTAGATATAAAAGGTCATTTCCACAGCATACAACTTACTTTCACAGCTGTGTCCTGCCATATTCTATTCCGTTTGCCTAAAGATCTTTTATAAATTAAGCCTGAGGTCTCTAGTACTCTCAAAATATAATCAAGATATAAACAGCCAAAGTAAATATTGCAC
The DNA here is from genome assembly GCA_963574635.1 of Cheracebus regulus. Taxonomy (NCBI): domain Eukaryota; kingdom Metazoa; phylum Chordata; class Mammalia; order Primates; family Pitheciidae; genus Cheracebus; species Cheracebus regulus. The sequence continues at coordinate 161,723 of CAUYQU010101236.1, read as the reverse complement.
CACTAGAAATTTAAGGTTATAAATGACAATTATATTCCACATCTAAGGTACCATCTATTCTGATGAAGCTTAAATACAACACAATTTGGATTTTACCTTGATTTTTCACAATGATGATTACCTGCTATATATAAGGAACCATAAGAAAAAATTAAAAAGTCATGTATCTACCTGACAGGGCATGAGAGTAAGAATTTTCCATCAACCTAAATTCTAGGACAGGAGCAGTGGCTTATGCCTGTAATCCCAGCACTTGGGGAGGCCAAGGTGGGCAGATCACTTGAGGCCAGGAGTTCGAGACCAGCCTAGTCAACATGGTGAACTCCCATCTCCACTAAAAATACAAAAGAAAAAAAAATTAGCCAGGAATGGTGGCTCATGCTTGTAATCCCAGCACTTTGGGAGGCCAAGGCAGACAATCACTAGAGGCCAGGAATTCAAGACCAGCCTGGCCAACATAGTAAAATCTTGTCTCTAGTAAAACTACAGAAAAAATTGAGCCAGGCATGGTGGCACATGCCTGTGATTTCAGCTGCTTGGGAGCCTGTGGCATGAGAATCACCTGAACCCAGGAGGCAGAGGTTGCAGTGAGCCAAGTCCGCTGCACTCCAGCCTGGGCGACAAAGTGAGACTGTCTGAAATAAAAAAAAAAAAACCCTAAATTTTAAATTTAAAGGTCTTTTGTGGATTACAGAAATAAGAATCAGCAAAAATAATTTACATTATAAAAATGAAAAGATAAAGACAAATGTGAACTTATATGTAGAAAAATCAAAAAGAATTTACTAAAAAACTATTAGAACTAATAAGTCAGGTCAGCACAAGTTTACATAAGATCAATATAGAAGATAAATCAACCCTATTTCTATACAGTACAATAAACCAAAAATAAAACAATTTCATTCACTATAGCACACTGAAAACTAGAGAACACTGTTAAGAAAAAAAAAAAAAGATCATTTAAATAAATCAAAGACAACCCATGTTCCTAAGTAGGACTTTTTTTTTGAGACTGAATCTTGCTGTGGCCCAGGCTGGAGTGCAGTGGTACAATTTTGGCTCACCACAACCTCTGCCTCCTGGGTTCGAGCAATTCTTGTGCCTCAGCCTCTCAAATACCTGGGATTACAAGCACGTGCCACCACACCCAGCTAATTTTTGCATTTTTAGTAGAAACAGGATTTCACCATGTTGGCCAGGCTGGTTTCAAACTCCTGGCTTTAAGTGATCTGCCTGCCTTGGCCTCCCAAAGTGTTGAGATTGCAGGCGTTGAGCCACCACGCCTGGCCAAGACTTTATATTGCTAAAATGGCCATACCACCCAATTGATCTACAGATGCAATGCAATAGCTATCAAAATTCCAACTGTCTTTTGTACAGAAATGGACAAAACTGAACCTACAATGTATATGAAAGTAAAAAGGATCCCGAATAGTCAACAACAAAAAAAGTAGGAGGACCTTTTCTTCACAAATTGAAAACTTACTACAAAGCTACAGCAAGCACTACAGTATAGCACTAGCATAAGGAGAGACATATGGAACCAAGGAATAGAATTGAGAGAACAGAAATAAAATTTTACACTTATAATCAATTGGTTTTTTGTCTGTTGAGACATTTTATTTGTATGTATTATATCCTCAAGAAGATGAATCCCAGTTTTCCCTCCTGTGTGTTTTCATCTGGCTTCTTCACGGTCTGTGATGCCAGCCAAAGTTGTCAGTATAATGAAACCAAACTGATGACATGGAAGCAGATTATTCTGCCACTTTTCTAGACCTTTGAGTTGCATATGAAATCTGAGGCTGGTCAGACTTGTTCAACCTGCCTGTGAGGTTCACGACAATTTCCCCAGCTCTGTGATCTCCATGACTTCAAATTCGCCATTGTAACCATGCTTCCTCATCAGTCAGAAACTAGACAATAACACTGGGGTACAGCCTTCTAAGAACCTGATGTTTGCCTCTCATTTTGACATTGTTAATGCTCTTAAGAGCATCGGGACATTCATGTGCACCATTACGGTGGCACAAAAAGAGCTGGTCATAGATTTTTGATAAGTTATTAGAACACAATTTGATTGTGGAAAGAGGTGTTTTCAATAAATGGTGCTGGAACAATGGAATATCCACACATACAAGGATGACTTTTTTCCTAAAGCGATGATTTTAGACCCCTACGTCACACCATACAAAAAAAATTAACTCGAATTATACCTAACTCTAAGTGCTAAAACTACAAAATACTTACAAAACATAGTAGTAAATCTTTGCGACCTAGGGTTAGCTATCACACCAAAGTATAAAGGAATAAATTAACTATCAAAATTTGAAACTTTTAGACTTTAAAGAATACTGTTGTTAAGTAAATGAAGAGACAACCTTGGGAGAAAATATTTGTAAATGGTATCTTACAAGATCTCACATTTAGAATATATGAAAAAAAAAATTTACAGGTGAAAACAATCCAATTTAAAAATGTGCAAAGGAATTTGAGTAGACATTTCTCCAAAGATGTGCAAATAGCTAAGAATCACATGAAAAGATTCTTATTTTATTTTTTCGCTCCCTCCCCCGGGAAAAGATTCTCAAAACCAGTGCTCATTAAAGAAATGCAAATCAAAACTACAATGAGATAGCAAACTCATACCCAAGAAAATGTGTAAAATAAGACAATAAGAATTGGAAACAATTTACAGAAATTAGAACCTTCACATATTGTTAGTGGGAATATCAAACGGTGAAGCCACTTTGGAAAACAGCTTGGCAGTTTCTTAAAAGCTAAACAGTTACTGTATTATCCAGTGACTCCATTTTTAGGTATACACCCAAGAAAACTGAGAACTTATGTCCACACAGAAACATGAATGCAAATGTTTGAAGTAGCATTATCCTTAATAGCCAAAAAGTATAAACAACTCTAAATACCCACCAACTAATGAATGGATAAACTAAATGTGGTATGGCTCTAGAATGGATTATTTCAACATAAAAGGGATGATATATATCACAATATGAATGAAACTGAAACATTATCTAGAACAGGAAAATCTATAGAAATAGAAAATGGATTGACAGCTGTTTAGCGATGGGAAGAGGGGTCAGTGAAGAGATGGAGGACAGGCAAAATGGGAGTTTCTAACTAATGGGCATAAGGTTTCTTTTTGGAGTGACATAATATTCTAAAATAGACTATTACATGATTACCTAAAGATTAGATTATAAAATTATTCTACAATTGTAAATTTTGGAACTCTGTAAATACACTAAAAACCACTGAACATCTAAAACAGGTAAATTTCATCAAATTATCTCAAAGCTGTAATAAAAATCATGGATATTGGCTTTATGGCAGTAGTTTAGAGAAATGTAAGGATTAAACATGAAATTTTCTAACCACCTGCCAAATAAGAATAAGGAGTCCATAAAAAAGAGCTATGCCAACCAGTAACTCATCTGAAGTTATGGTCAGTAATGTCTCTGTTTTAGATTCTTACCTCCATTATACCTTTACATTTCAGATTCTTAAGTGCCAGTATTTATTAACATATCATACATACATGGTGTCGATAATGCAACTTCTACTTAAAAGATATAAAAGTTCAAAAACTGACAGGACCGCAAAAGAACCAAAGGGTTAGGGACAATACAGCAAGTCAATGTAACAGTGTATTCAAAGGTCCTGCAGTGTTGGAGACTGTATCACATCAAATAAACTAACAAGGAGACTGTCCTTGAGCTGAATAAGCAGCCTGTTAGGGTTGCCTGAATGAAGAGCTGAAGAGATATGAGGAAATGAAGGGGAAGAAAGTAATATTAGAGGGGCTTTTCCAAAGGCTTGTATCCAAAAACTGCTAGAGCATCACACTTGCAGAGACATTAATTACTTAGGACCACAGCCAAGACTCCTTCAGTAAGCTGCACCAAGATCATGTTAGGAAATTGCTGAATGAAACACATGAGCTAATATGGTACAAAGTTGTTGAAGACTTCCTCCACAGCAGCACTTCATATCCTCTGTGCACATGTAGGTAACATAGGCCAGCCTTGGTGGTTCACTTGCGGTCAGGAGTTTGAGATCAGCCTGACCAACATGTCAAAACCCTGTCTCTACTAAAAATACAAAAAATAGCTGAGGTAGTGGGCACCTGTACTTGGGAGACTGAGGCAGGAGAATCGCTTGAACCCAGGGGACGGAGGTTGTAGTGAGATGAGATCTTACCTCTGCACTCCAGCTTAGGCAACAGAGGGAAACTCTGTCTCAAACAAACAAAACAACCTACATATGTAAAGTTTTTTTTCCCAAACACAATGTAAAGAAAAACTCCATTTCCCTGGTAAGTTATGCCACCTTTTCCTTTAAAATTAGGAATTTTTCTATTCAGTCTTCCTTTGGTTTGACTACCTGCTCCTAGCCCATTGCTTTGTTTTTGTTGTTGTTGCTGTTGCTTTTTTTTTTTTGAGACTGTGTCTCCCTTCTCTTGCCCAGGCTGGAGTGCAGTGGCACAATCTTGGCTCACTGCAACCTCCACCTCCTGGGTTCAGGCAATCCTCATGCCTCAGCCTCCCTAAGAGCTGGAATTATAGGTGCATGCCATGACACCCAGCTAATTTTTGTATTTTTAGTAGAGACAGGGTTTTACCATGTTGGCCAGGCTGGTCTCAAACTCCTGACCTCAGGTGATCCACCCACCTCGGCCTCTCAAAGTGCCTGGAATTACAAACAAGTGTGAGCCACCAGGCCCGGCTGAAAGTAGTTTTATTGCTCATTTGAAAGTACAGAATAACACAGCTGATCCTTTTATAGGTTTAGGGAAAAATGACCTTTTAAAAAGCAGTATTTTAATTTAAAATCTAGGTTAGGAAGCAAGTAAAATCCACCGTGATCCATGGGCATTTGAGCACCATGGCAATGTAATGGAAAGCAGTTTCCAGATAGGAACATTCACAAAAGTTACTATTTTTGAAGATTTTTTTTTGGTTACCGTATTTATTTATTTAGAGACAGAGTTTCACTTTGTCACCCAGCCTGGAGAGCAGTGGCTCGATCTCTGCTCACTGTGACCTCCGTCTCCCGGGTTGAAGTGATTCTCCTGCCTCAGCCTCCCGAGTAGGTGGAATTATAGGCACGCGCCACCATGCCTGGCTAATTTTTGTAGTTTTAATAGAGATAGGGTTTCCCATGTTGGCCCGCATGGTCTTGAACTCCTGACCTCAAGTGATCCACCTGCCTTGGCCTCCCAGAGGGCTGGGATTATAGGTGTGAGCCACCGTGCCCTGCACAACAATATCAGTATTTTGCCAATCTTGTCTCATCTACTTCTGTTGCTTTTCCTACTACTATCCCCTTAAGAACAAAATCTAGAGATCATTTCTTTCACCTGTTAACTATTTGTATCAGCCATACCTTTCAATTACATACCTTATTCTTAAAGTATTAGCCACTTTAGTTAAAGCAAAAGAATTAAAATACATGCGACAATCTTGATAAACACGATTGCCCTATTTTCAACATTTCCTTGGTGGTGGCACGCGCCTGTAATCCCAGCTACTCAGGAAGCTGAGGCAGGAAAATCACTTGGACCCAAGGGGTGGAGGTTACAGTAACCCAAGATCATGTGCCACTGCACTCTAGCCTGGGCAACACAGTGAGACTCTAAAAAAAAAAACTGATATTACTGAAACTTGGTGGTAGGTAGAAACATAATCTCTCAACTTCTGTTTGCAAATGTCTATGATAGGGATTTTAAGTTATACTTGAATAATGTGGTCTGAATTTGGTAAGAAAAAATCCTAGGAAAAACAATTTTTTAAATTGAAACCAAATGTCTATTAGGTGTTTTGACTGATTACTTTTCCTTGAGATCCGTGACATTTGACTAATTTTGTGCAGTGGTAGAAAGAATTAAGCATATTTGTATTTTTATTTGCTTTTATCCCCAGAAGTGTACATTAAGGCTTTTTGATTAGCAAATTATCCTTTCCTCCCTGAAAGCCATACTGAACTCTGGCTGACTGGTAGTAGAGAGTGAATTGCCCACACCAGTTGTTCTTCCTTACATCACTTAGAAACCTCATCCAAACTAAAAAACCTGAAAGTCGTAATCATGGCCACCTACAAAAATTACCTGGCCCTTCTCTCATATTATAATATTACTTCACACTGCATCACTATTACTATTTGTTTTTTTTTGGAGACGGAGTTTCGCTCTTGTTACCCAGGCTGGAGTGCAAAGGTGCGATCTCGGCTCACCACAACCTCCGCCTGCTGGGTTCAAGCAATTCTCCTGCTTCAACCTCCCAAGTAGCTGAGTAGCTAGGACTACAGGCGCACACCACCACGCCCAGCTAATTTTTGTATTTTTAGTAGAGACGGGGTTTCACCATGTTAGCCAGGATGGTCTCGATCTCTTGACCTCGTGATCCACCCGCCTCGGCCTCCCAAAGTGCTGGGATTACAGGCGCGAGCCACCTCACCCGGCCCACTGTTACTGTTATTCCTCACATCATTTCATTGGATGCTAAATTCTTGTTTGCATTTGTGATACTAAATATTTAACTTGTAAGAAAACTTTTAAATCAAGAATTCTCTTTTTTCTTGGTCCTATCAGAACACTTGCAACAAGAAAATTAGTAAGTAAACTGATTGCCATATGTTACCATTGGGATAAACTAGGCAAAGTGTACAAGGGACCTCCATGTATTATTTGTTACAATTGCACGTGAATCTATACTTAACACAAATTTCAATTAATAACGTAAACTGGAATAAGAAAGGCAAGTTTAAAATAGGAAAAATGTAAGCATCTCTCAGAGGCCTGATACTCTTCTAATTCAACTACAAGAATTCCAGGATAGAACACAATTAACATACAACAAACCAAACCGAAGATCAAAAAACATATATCTATTCATTTGTTTGGTTATAACAAAAGCTGATTTTACAACAAATGGTTATCCCAAGAAAGAAAATGGTTATTCTTCACCATAAAGCTTTTATATGAGCATGCACAGTTTATTTCTGACTACATCACTCATCTAAAAATGTAAAACTTCATGTGCTTCCTTTGTTGACTCAAAATGCTGTTACTTGGCTGGGTGTGGTGGCTCACACCTGTAATCCCAGCATATTGGGTGGCTGAGGTGGGAATACTGCTTGAGCTCAGTACTTTGAGATTAGCCTGGGCAACAAAGTGAGACCTTGTCTCCAGAAAAAGTCAAAAATCTAGCAGAGGGCAGTGGTGCATGCCTGTAGTCTCAGCTGCTTGGGAGGCTGAGGTGGGAGGACTGCTTGAGCCTGGGAGATCAAGGCTGCAAGCCATGGTCGTGCCACTGCACGCCACCCTGGGTGACACAGCCATGCTACATCTCAAAAAAACAAAAACAAAAAAGGATGTTACTTGCAATTTATGGTGTCATATGAAAGGCATGTCATTGTGTCTGTGAGGAATCAGTGTGTCTCTCATCTATGCAACAGCTTTGACGCAAAGGAGAATATTCTCTGAGAAAAATGAGAGGTCAGAAGAAAAGGTAGGGCTTGATGTAATGAAAGGGAAAAGATGTGATGTAAGTGATTTTGTACTGATAATCAGAGGGGACAAGAATGGAAAGCCCTTCTAGTTCTTTTCTGCCTGAGGCTAAGGTATGGGTCACTGGTTAATTGAAACCATCTTCTGAGGGAGAGAAGAGGGTAAAAATCCCATCAAGAGTAAACAAAAACATGTGAGGGATACATACTCTCATTTTACCTGCTCTTCAAGATGCTGTGGTGACAGCCTCATTTATGTTTTATGTTTCTTGAGACGGAGTTTTGCTCTGTTGCCCAGGCTAGAGTGCTGTGGTGCAATCTCGGCTCACTGCAACCTCCACCTCCCGGGTTCAAGTGATTCTGCCTCAGCCTCCCAAGTAGCTGGGACTACAGGCGTGCGCTACCACACCTGGCTAATTTTTGTACTCTTAGTAGAGACAGTGTTTCACCATATTGGCCAGGCTGGTCTCTAACTTCTGACCTCGTGATCCGCCAGCCTAGGCCTCTCAAAGTGTTGGGATTACAGGCGTGAGCCACCGCACCTGCACCATTTATTTTTATTATTTATTTTTTGAGACGGAGTCTCACTCTGATGCCCAGGCTGGAGTGCTGTGGCAGCATCTTGGCTTACTGCAGCCTCCGTCCCCCTGGGCTCAAGCAATTCTCCTGCCTGAGCCTTCCTAGTAGCTGGGATTATAGATACTTACCAAAAATGCCCAGCTGATTTTTATATTTTTTCGTAGATGGAGTTTCATCATCTTTGCCAGGCTGGTCTCAAATTCCTGACCTCAAGTGATCTGTCCATCTCGGCCTCCTAAAGTGCTGGGATTACAGGCATGAGCACCCTGCCGAGCCAGTTTTGTATTTTTATTTTTTGTGGAGATGGGGGTCTTACTTTGAGACTCAGGCTGGTGTCTAACTCCTGGCTTCCAGTGATCCACCTTAGCTTCCCAAAGTGCTGAGATTACAGGCATAACCCATCACTTATGGCTTTTTTTAATGGAGGAAATGTAAAAATAAAGAAAAACACAAGAGCTTCCAATTAATAGTATCTCTAGAGTATGCCGTTCTCACTTAACAGAGTAGAGGCCAAAACATACTTGAGCATTTACATAACAAAGGTTTTTAATAGCCTCAAACACACAATAGTTATTAAGGTTAGAAACTATCAAAATTATAAAGTATCTTTGGCATATGCTTTTTTAATCCTATCAGATTTGCAGCATATAGAAGAGCATATAATTCCCATGCTTGAATACTTTTATGTTGTTATGTGGGTAATTTCACTAAAAGTGGGGAAATGTAAAATACATCAACATGAACTTTAATAGAGAAAAATTAAAAGTACTGAGGTCTACAAATAAAGAAACTTAAATTATGGTATTTTTTACTCTTTGGACATTATAAGGAAGTTACAAGAATGAGGAAAATATACACAGAAGTTACTGACACATTACAACTAGATAATATACATTAAGATACCACATTATTTGGAAGCACACATGTATATGTATTACTAAACTGTTAATAATGATTACTTCTAGACTCAGAGGTGCATAAAATGGGAGTCTTTTACACACTATACTCCTATGCTCAGACTTCATAATGAGCACAGTACAAATTTTATGGTAGAAAAAAAAAATTAACCTACAGGCCCAGATCCAAAATTATAGGAGCTATTAAACCACAAATGTGAGTTCCTTCTGCCTTTGGGGCTTCAATTCAAGATTCATGGTCTCATTTCCAAGAAACTCCTTCCTATACCACTGCTCAGATGGCAGGTAGTGATGGAAGCAGATATTCTACAATTATATTATAGGTACAAGAACTCTGGCAGACATTCAGAGGCACAAAGGATTCCATTCCTGACATTCTGATGATGTAATAAGCCATTATCACAGGGTCCAGAGAGGATGGCAGATTGGGGATGGGCTAAGTGTCTGGCACAGTATTCCATCATGAACAGTTACTCGTGCTTCTCAGCCTTTTTAAACCTTCAAAAGACAGTTAGCTGACAATTGTCATAGCCTTTTTCTTATTTTTCTTCTCCAGTAGAATAAAGAATATTTTCAATAGCATTAATGTTTTTAAAAACTCCTAACAAAATCAAAAAGATGTCATTAAAAGTGGCTACAAACTTGCCTGTTACTATGAGACCCCCCCCAACTCTCTTCCTCCCTAGTGGAAAACTGTATACTGGACAGAGAAGAAAAATACAATGCAACGTAACTGTAGGATCAGACAGCTTAGGTCCAAGACACTTATTAAAAGCCTCACTTACATGTTTGTGTATATACTCAAAATATTTCATCTAAATAGCTTGGGAAGAAGCTAACACTCCGGTCTCCCAACTCCCAGACTGACAATATTCTGTCCATTATACCCTAGTATGCTATATCCCAGAAATTGAACACAACTAAAAAGACAGACCTAAAATATAGAGACTCTAAGAAAACACTAAATAATCTAATTCTGGATTGGTTTATAGATTTGTTTAAAGATTTAGAAGGAAAAGAATATAAGCCCTGGAATATTTACAGCAACAGTTTTCATTCACTGTGCAGTGACATGAATTCATATATACCATTGCTCTTGTTACGAATTTTCCTGTTTCATGATTCATTCATCCGATACTGCCACCCTACTGCAGTGATTACAGCACTACTCACTTAGGGTCCTGTGACAGGAGGAGTGAGAAAGGAAAGCTGTACACGTAGGTGATCTAAAAGATGCTGTCAGTATACAGTTAAAAACTAAATTTATTTGGCTTCGTCTTGAAACAACCTTCTTGGTCAGAGATATGACCAGAGGCTGTGGGCTGCCATGCTAACCTTCAACATGGCAGACAACATTCTTTTGTGAGCTCAGGCACTGGCTATCAAAGGAGTCCTTTGTTTCTGCTCCTCGTTTCCACTTCTCTCAGAGCCTTACCTGGGATAGTACGCTGTGTAGTTCATGAAGAGCTGAGTGCCTGCCGGGTAGTACGCCGTGGAGGGCTGCAGTGCTCGTGGATTCAAAATCACAGAGGGCTGATAAATAGCTTCTGTAGGAATAACTGCAGCAGGAGCTGGAAATGTGTAGGAGGGAGGAGACAGGCCTAGAATAGCAAAGAGAGAGCGTTTGAGCCATGTTTGTAATGGTTGACATGCACGTGCTAGCGCTAAAACCAGTGTCACTGTTTCATCTACACATTTTAAAGAAAGCGACCACAGTTCTTTATGCCATCCCAAGCAATTTCTTTTTGATTATATAATTAACACATAGAAGTAATTCCAAACGCCACCACCTGTCAACCTAAAACACAGTTCTTAGCCTGAAATTCGGAAAAACCAACATCCAGTGGATTTCCATGTCTTCTCAACCATTTCACAACACCATGTTTTCCCTCATGCAGAGTGCCAGTTACTATAAACCAACTCTCAGAGCAAAGAAACATGGAACTGACATTTGAATAAGTTTCAAACTAGAGGCTACTAGATATTTTAAATTTTAAATTATGCTTCTAGTCCATCTTGTTATCTACCCGTCAGTACAGCATCAAATGAAAAGTGTTAGGATAAACCTCTCTTGACCACGACCATTTATTAGGTCAAAGCACAGACTATGCCAGAAGGAACTGACTGAAAAGGAATGAGTAAATCAACTCTGCATTATTCTCACCTAAAGGCAATCCACATGATAGGCTTGGAAGCTAATTTTTACTTTCAGACCTTTAAAAAGAAAAAAATGAAACCTGGGAAATAGTCCCCAAGGAAATGATGCCTAAGTTTTCCTGGGAGTCAACCAATAAAAAGCTGGCCCAGATTAAATTAAAAATTGGGCCCCAACTCCTTGGTCTTTTGGTCATCCAACATCTTCCAGGTTTAGAAATAAGCCCAGCGGCTGGTCACTAGCTTTCACTTGTGGGATGAATACAACTATGTGGGCCACCTGTACCCAATAAAGAGTTAGGTTGAGATGCTGCATGAATATGGGTTCCCTGATTGTAAGCTTCATACCTAGAACCACCATATTCTGTAATCAGCAGAGGCCCAAGGGGTAATTTTTCCCATGAAAATCTCCAAGCTGACTTCAAATTGTCTTTTGTTCTTATGAGTTTCTACATTTCCATGGAGATGAACAAGACAGCAAGCTAAATATTGGCATATAGACCAAAGACAAACATACTGATTTCATATTTAACTTGGGTGCTTCTTTCGTACTCATCAAAAACTGTGCTAAATGTTAGATAAACTTTTAATTTATAATCCCTGGACTTCAAGAACCAAAAGAAAGACAGACATTACAAAAAGAGGCACCTAAGTCTTACAGAAAGTTATACAGCCTGTGCTCATATTCTGATTTCAAAATTATCAAGCAATTCATTACAGGACAGTGACTCACACCAATAAGACAAACACACATAGTAGGTTTAGCTTCAAAACAGAGAAAGGTAGAAATTTTTCATAACCAAATAGATTGGGGCTGAGATGAGATATTGGGCATTCCTCAAACAAAAGGCTATTTTTTTTTTTTTTTTGAGATGGAGTCTTCCTCTGTCACCCAGGCTGGAGTGCAGTGGCATGATCTCAGCTCACTGCAACCTTTGCCTCCCACATTCAAGCAATTCTCCTGCCTCAGTAGCTGGGATTACAGGTGCACCACCACTCTTGGCTGATTTTTTGTATTTTTAGTAGAGACAGGTTTCACCTTGTTGGCCAGGCTGGTCTCAAACTCCTGACCTCAGGTGATCTACCTGCCTCTGCTTCCTCAAGTGCTGGGATTACAGGCGTAAGCCACTGTTCCTAGTCTAGGATAGCTGCTCTTATATATCTAAAGGAGAGTAGCATATATGCACAGACTACAAACATGAAGTTAATCATAAAATGTTCCTTCTTAATAAAGTAAGGCAACAAACTTTAAAATATCAAGAAGACTTTGGTAACATTTTTTTGTCAAATTTAACAAGAAACTCTTCAGTGGGGAATGATAACTACTTAACTGCTTTAGTACTTGAGATCAGATTTTTTTTTAAATATGCAATTTCTGGGTCAGGCACAGTGGCTCACACCTGTAATCCTAGCACTTTGGGAGGCCGAGGCAGGCAGATAATGAGGTCAGGAGTTCGAGACCAGCCTGGCCAACATAGTGAAACCCTGTCTCTACCAAAAATACAAAATTAGTTGGGTGTGGTGGCAGGCACCTGTAATCCCAGCTACTTTGGAGGCTGAGGCAAGAGAATCACTTGAACCTGGGTGGTAGAGGTTGCAGTGAGCCAAGATCATGCTACGGCACTCCCGCCTGGGTGACAGAGGGAGATTCTTTTTTTTTTTTTTTGAAAGCATTTTCTGTAAGTTTTGTGGATATTGTATAACTAGGCAACCACCTAAAGTGTGTTGGCATAAAAAAAAAAAAAGCCCAGTAGAACAGGTATTAGTTATGTAAAAATTGGAATTTTGTTTCTTAAAAACTAAACTCTTCTACTAAAAAGACAGTAGGTAAATGTCATCATTTTTGGTAAGTATTAAAGGTAATCAAAGGTATAGAATTATATTCTTATGTGAATTTTTTTTTGAGATATATAAGATCTCTTAACCCAATTATAAATTTCCAAAATTTCATACTCATTAATGATCAACTCTAAGACATTCACAAACAGCAAGCAGCAGGTAAATGGAATATTAGCATTTAGAAATTCAAAAGAAAAAAAAGGATTAAGCCCCACTGAATGTTCTACAAATAATACTTTACCAAACAAGATTATTAGTATAGGTCCATCTTATTAGAAAGTGAGTTGCCCAAACCCCCACTTTATTGGAATGAAGCATATAATCCAGTTTACTTTCTTAGAACTTCATGCCAAATACTGTATTCTTTAAACATACCCAACAGGCCTAAGAAGGAGAAATTGTGTAAAAGACTCACATTTTAACATCAGATCCCTGTATGTTCCTCATTCACTAACTAGAACTTGGTCTCTAGACTACAGGGCTTATTCCCCTCAAACAGGATTCCAGATGGCTTGCACCCAGGTGCCAATGAGCAAGAGCATGGCTTGAAATTAAGCACTGATCCTGTGATCCAATGGAAACTTTGGCTAATTCATTTATGCATTAATTTTTATTTTTTGGCTAACTTGCTCATTCCAGGTATCCTGGAGAGCAATAGAAATGCTCAACAATGTTCAAAAAATTCTTGATGCTCAAAAAGTTAAATTCAACACGTGCATCAAATCGCCCTTCTTAAAGGTTAATATGTTTTAAAAGAGAAAAAGAATCCAGCCATACTTATTTTATCTTCAAATGCACACTAAAATATCTATATAGCCAGGTTGCCTCTCAGAGTCAGTGCTTATCTGGAGCACACTAAGCTTCAGAAATCAAGTGCTTATCACTGGAAAAGCAGGAATATAATTTGAAAGGAGGTTTTTTTAGCATCTCTAATTATGGGTGTCCACAACCAAGGTCTTAAATGATTACCAGATATTACCGATTACAGATGGGAGAGCCTTACATAACCACCTCACCTGCCTCAGAAAGAACCAGGGGCACAGAAAGTTATGAAAGCAGCTTAAGCACCTACCAGCATATAGCGTAGAGTAGCGCCAAGACCCAAGAAAAACTTACATGGTAACTTACATGGCGGTGGGGATAAGCCATTTCGATTTAAAGTGCCCCCCATTAACACAAAGTTCATCTCCTCAGCTGAACACTGAAAGACTTCAACATATCTGTCCTTCATGGTTTTTTTATGACACTTCTGTGCAGCCATAAATGCTCTGTCTGCAGACTTCATCTGGATAAAGGCATCTCCTGATGGGCGGCCCTAAGTGTGTGGGGGAAGAATAAAAACAAAAGGAGACTGTCTCCTTCAACAAGGAAATGGTTGCTTATAAAACATGCAAAGTAACAATCACCCATAATACAGACATTTTAGCCATAATATCCAGGTGACGGTGTGATCTACTGAAATCTGACTTACATTTAATCACCTCATCACCAGAATGGCCAACAAAACCTTTAAGAAACAGTTTTGAGAGCTCATAGCTAAATATGAGCCTTTTTCATTTCTGTTAATGAGTATCAGATATACATGGTCTTAAAAGGGCCTCCTTATGACAGTGTTTTCAAAACATAGGATGGTATATTAGTTTTTCTTCTCTTCTAAAAAATTCAATTAAATCTCATTCGATTGAGAAAAGCTAGTAACAGAACCAGCACTGGTACCCTCCTACAGGAAACTGAATAAACCAGTGTTCTCTTTCGGCTCTCAGTTCCCGTCCATCACTGACCTGGCATATCCCTTTCACTCTTTCCTCATCTCCGAGGCCTAGGTTGGAATGTGGCCTGGGGGCAGGGAATTTGGCAATTGCAAGGCCCAGTGACAGCTGTATCATCAGCTTTGCTTGGGAGCCCTTCTCTCACCTCCTTTCTGACAGCGCCACCTTGGTCAAACAGGTGTTACGAATAAACATTTTCTATTAGTAATAGCTCGCTAAAATCTCCTATTTCAAAGCAAACCTGAAGATTTCTGTTCCACATAGCTAAAACACCTTACTTTTATTGAGCATGAATATTTTATGGGGGAGAAAAAGACACAATCAGCTTATAGGACTACTTTCTAATTTTATGGTTTTCACAAAAAGTCTCTTAAGGACTGTGAAATCATACCATGCAAGTTACCATTAGAGTTACCATACCAGAGAAACTAGCAACAAACCCAGTCCAAGATGGAAACCTAATATCTTCAAGGCAGCTAAGAGCATGTCCATCATCTGAGAACCTTTTCCCAAGTGTAATCACAATAGGTCACATGGGTCAAAGAGAGACAAATCTGTCTACTGTTGTTAATCAAAGAGTAATGGCCCCTGGGTTATTAGAAATGGTACTCAATAAAAAAACCAAATAATTCCCTGGCGATGCTTAAATGTGGACAATTTTATTCAAAGTGAAGCATGCCGAGAGGCTCAGATAACAAGTTGTATAATTTAATATTAATATTGACTAAAGATTTAGAATGAGCATGCGCTGATGTAGGAAACTGGTATAGAAGGCAAGGGCTCGGGATGTTTTCTGATTCCTCATATCCAATGGTATATGCTTTCCAGTGAGACAAGATTTCAGCTATGAAAATGAACAAATCTCCAAGTGAAAAGAAAATGTGAGAAATTAGCAATTTAGGAAAAAAAAAATCAGTATTTTCAATATAAGCCTATATTCAAACCTTAATCCTCAGAAAGCATTTTCAAAAATTAATACAGCTTTGCATTTAATAAAGAGTTCCAAAGTTTCAATTAGAACTACCTGGCTTATGGGTTTGTAGAATTTTATCCTGCTTATGACAGCACAAAATACTGTTAATTTTCCAGCAAATATAATTTAACCAGAAAACAGGCGACAATAATCCAGGAAATACTTTACATTTGCATACTGAAGAATTCAGTTAGATTTTGATGCAGGCTTCTCAGCAATTCTTTCATTAATACATTTGAGAGTCTATTATGACCTACACATACTGTTCTTTCTAGGTGGTGTGAATATTAAGTCCTCACTGACTTTGCTTCCTACTGAATGTAATTTGATGTCTAACATGTATATATTAAACATGACATAAGCCATTTCTAAACAGTCTATGGATATAAAATATTCTGGAACACTGTCACTACACAGAGACTATGTACTTTTAAATTAGATGTAGTAATTTATCTAAGATTAATTTTATTTATCAAAGACTAATATCTAACATTAGTCTTTGATAATGAGAAAAAGGGAGTAAGTTTTCCACTAAGTGTCTTTCTTACCTGGTGATTCAAAACCATGTGAACCCCATGAGTACGAATATCTGTGGCGAACTCCCCCAGGAAATCCAGGATGTCCTCAATTGTGGCTGCATAGGGAAGACCTCGAAGGCGTATACAGTCTCTAACATTTGTAGGGGGCACAAATTGCTGAGGTAGTACTGGAATAATGGGAGGGGTTGGAAGTGGAATGAGAGGGGCCGAGGAGAATCGATTCAGCACCTGTACTCAAAGCAAAACAGAAGTGATTTAGAGCTATGCTACTCCCCTGCTTTCTGCAGATCAGCAATGGCATCACTGGGAAGCTTGTGAGAAACGCAGTATCCAGCTCCACCCCAGACCTAATAAATATGAATCTTCATCTGAACTAAATCTTCAAGTCATTCAGAAGTACATGCAAGTTTGAGAAGTAATGTTGGAGAAAGGGAATCATGCATTTCAGCAGGGAAAGCATGATACTCATTTTTTGTCAAATACATGGTGGGGTGTACACCACACACAACACAAAACACTTAAACACTTAGTGTCTACCTGGAACAATGTATCACTACCTACCGAGGGACCAGCATCCCTAAAATCTGCTGCTTTTATACAATTCTGGACGTGTCACTGAACGTGAATTTGGTAGCAATTCATTAGATAAAATTTCACTAAGTACATGGTATTCCCCCCTGATTACCTTCATACTCTACCTCCAAACCCGAGAAATAGAGAAGGATCCAGTAAAGGAATCACAGGGCAAACAATGACTTTGGATATTAAAATATAATGCTGACTAATAGCACAAGACAGAATGGCTGGATATAAAGAACTGAAAAGAATCATTTGGTGACCATAAAGATGAATAGTAATTTAGTTTCCATGTGAATTTGACACAGTGGTAAGACAGAAGATCTTGAATATCTTCTAGATTCATGGAATTCAGCTATCTTGGAAATGAACGATAATAGGTCAGGCGGATTTTGGACAAAAGACTGCCCTTAGGCAACACTCATATGATAAGGCTCTTGTCCACTTTTGTCTTAGAGCATGCCAACTAGTTCATAATACTAGAAGTCCTTAGGCAAATGCCATCTGTGGCGTCTGTAGGTTTTATGAGCAATTTAATCACTGTAGCCTTTAAGATCCCATAAACTGACAATATAGAAAAATCAACAACCGCTCCCCAAAACCTGCACTAACTTCCCCATTCCCACCCTGCTCAGTTGCTATCTGAGGAAGAGGGGACAAAAATCAAACAGCGCCACCAGAAAGATGCCATGAGAGACAGGAAGACACTCATAATAAAAAATTATACAAACAATCCAGACACAGCAAAAGCATTAGAAGAACAAGAATAGAAAATTAGTGTAAGGACAGACAAACTCAGGACAGGAAATGGTGAAGCATCTCGTAATACCTGCCACTTAAGAGGTGCTCACATATTTATTGAATAAAATGATGAACACAGTGGAAGAGTCTATGACTAGTTCAAAACTTGTTAAATACATCAGGAGAGATGGAGAAGTAGAGAGACAGTACACCCAAAAGCAACTCATAGTAGAATTATAGAGAGGCAGCCTACGCTATTCCCAAACCAACACACAGTAGCCCAGGCCCTGGGGTAGCTTATTCTATGCCATGATTTCATAAAACAAACTCTTCTTCCAAGTAAAGATCTGAAACAAAATCTTGAGTTTTTTCTCTTGGTTTGGGAAGAATGTGTGCTGTTTGAAACCTCAAGAACATTTTAGAGATTCAGAACCTATAACATTTCCAAAAAGGAATAGATTTAATTTTTTTTTTTTTTTGGAGATGGAGTCTTGCTCTGTCACCCAGGCTGGAGTGCAGTGGCACGATCTTGGCTCACTGCAACCTCCGCCTCCTGGGTTCAGCGATTCTCCTGCCTTAGTCTCCCACTAGCTGGGACTACAGGCGCACGCCGCCATGCCTGGCTAATTTTTTTGTATTTTTAGTAGAGACAGGGTTTTACTGTGTTGCCCAGGCCGGTTTCAAACTCCTGAGCTCAGGCAATCCACCCGTCTTGGTCTCCCAAAGTGCTAGGATTACAGGTATGAGTCACCACGCCTGGCCAGATTTAAGTTTTAAAGGATGCAACTAGTTTAGGGTTCAAGAGCACCAGTCCAATGGAACACAAAAATAATTTAGAATTTCACCTATACTTTTTTAAGTCTAAAAATTATTTTGGCATTCTAGTAGGTAAAGAAGTTCTTAACATTGCACAGTTATTTAAAATCACAACATACAATGGGATGCAGAAGCTACACAAAACTCTGATGAACTCACAGAAATAATAAAGTATCCTAAATATGTACAACGCAGATCTAAGGAATCATTTGAATCACTGTTCTACTATGGAACACACATAGAGCAAGTTGGAAAAGCTACGTAGAGATCAAGTTGGAAAAGCAGTCGATACCATTTCTGCTACAAAGGCAAACTGACCCTGAAGACATGTTCAGCTGGCAAATCAACAGTTGAAAAGCTTGAGATTCAATAAATGGTTTCATGCCTGGATCTTAGTACATTTTGGGGAAGTGATTGCCTCATTTTATGCCTCAAAAATGCTGAAAGTGGCCGGGACTGGTGGCTCATGCCTGTAATCCCAGCACTATGGGAGGTTGAGGTGGGTGGATCACCTGAGATCAGAAGTTCGAGACCAGCCTGGTTAACATGGCGAAACTCCATCTCTACTACTAATTCAAAAATTAGCTTGGTGTGGTGGTGGCCACCTGTAATCCCAACTGCTCAAGAGGCTGAGGCAGGAGAATTGCTTGAACTGGAGAGGCAGAAGTTGCAGTCAACTGAGATTGCACTACTGCACTCCTGCCTGGGCGACAGGATTTTGCGAGACTGTCTCAAAAGCAAACAAACAAAAAATGCTGAAAGCTAGTAAAAGCAGAACAAAACTCACCAGCAGGGTATGAAACTGATGAAGACTTTTGGGAAATAACATTTGGCAACCCATTAAAAATCTTAAAAGCTCACACTCTATATCCAATGCTATAGAAATCAAATTAATGAAAGTTTTATAAACATTTTACGTAGAAATTTCTTATGATAGATAAAAAGCAATATAAATGTACACTAGAGGAATTTCTGAAGTATGCACTTCCATGAGATATTTAAAGATGAAACTTTTCAGACATGGGTAAGTTTTCAAGATATAGTTTTAAAACGGAATACAAAAATCCAGCTATAGCAGTATCTCACTTCTGTAAAAATACATAGTATGTTTTCTGTGTGTGTACAGGATAACAGCAGCTATCTCTTGATTATAGAATCAAGACTACTTTCATGCAGTTATACTTTCAGTATTTTACCAGTTTTATTTTAAAATGAGTAATATAGGATTGTTTTTGGAGATAAAGAACAGAAATTAATGCAAAGGTACAACATACTCAGTTTTTAGAAACCAACCTGCTGAACTTCAGCTGCTGTGCTCCTGAAGAGTTCAATGTATCTTTTACCCAACAAGTCTTTATGCTTCCTCAATGCGTTCTGTGCATATTCCTCACAAGCAAAGAGGACAAAAGCATCCCCTGTTGGCCTACCATCTGGGTAGGTGACAAAGAGGATGCCTTCTTTTCCCCCAGTAATAGGGCAATGCTGTCCAAAGAAGGCCACCACTTCTTCAGCTGTGGCTGTGAAAGGGAGCCCCCGCATGCGGACAATGACTTGATTTTCCTTGGAGAGAAACTGGGCTACCTCATTGGAAGTACCTAGGGAAAACAAATATTAGGAAGCAGGAATAGAAATAGTTAAGACATCAACGTCACTGATTTTAAAGTGATAAAAGTCCTGCCAATGTCTTGAGTTCATAATTAAGACCCACCCCTAATGAATTCAAAATAACATCCTAGAAATCAGAATTTTCTCCTCCTAAGTTTGAAATTCTTCCCCTTTTTCATAAAACATCCTTCTTAATTTAGGAAGCCGGCAAGACAAATTACGGGCCAATCACTAGAAAGTCATGGTGTTAAAGGCACAGGTCCTGGAGCCAGAATGCCTGGGTCCAATCTTGGCTTTACTGCTGACTAGGGCATGATCTTGGTCAAGCTCAACTCCGTGCCTTAGTTTTCTTGTCTGTAAGATTGCCTACATCATAAATTATGAGAATTAAGTAGGGTAATAGATATAAAGCACTTTAGGCTAAAAAAAATTTATTTTCTGATTCCTTCCCCCACCAGAAAACCATCTGCAAGTAACTCAATTACTTTTTATTAAGAAAGGTTCAAACACTCTTGAGTATAAAGAATAGTATGAGGCTGGGCGTGGTGGCTCACGCCTATAATCCCAGGACTTTGGGAGGCTGACGTGGGCGGATCACCTGAGGTGGGGAGTTCAAGACCAGTCTGACCAACATGGAAAAACCCCATCTCTACTAAAAACACAAAATTAGCTGGGTGTGGTGGCACATGCCTGTAATACCAGCTACTTGGGGAGGCTGAGGCAGGAGAATCGCTTGAACCTGGGCAGTGGAGGTTGCAGTGAGCCGACATTGTACCACTGCACTCCAGCCTGGGCAACAAGAGTGAAACTCTGTCTCAAAAAAAAGAAAAAGAAAAAGAGTAGTATAATGAATATATGGGGTACCTACTTTCAATATTGGTCAACATTCTCCCCAACATAAAACATTTTGTACAGTGTTGTCATAGAGCTAATACTTAAATGTGCATCTTTGAAACTCATATACTAGTAGCATTTTCCCTAATAGCAAATTCTTTTTTTTCCTTTCTTCCATTTTTTTTTTTTTGGACACAGTTTCACTCTGTCTCCTAGGCTGGAATGCAGTGGCATGATCTCAGCTCGCTGCAAGCTCTGCCGCACAGGTTCATGTGATTCTCCTGCCTCAGCCTCCCAGAGTAGCTGGGATTACATGCACACACCACCACGCCTGGCTGATTTTTGTATTTTTAGTAGGGATGGGGTTTTGCCATGTTGGCCAGGCTGGTCTGGAACTCTTGACCTCAAGTGATCCACCTGCCTTGGCCTCCCAAATGCTGGGGCTACAGGCGTGAGCCACGGCGCCCAGCCCCTAATAGCAAATTCTTTCACATTGTTCACATACAGTGAAATCCCAGAAACAATATAAACATTAATTGACTTTGTCATCCCCAAGTTGTCAGACATCTATCACGAAATGTCAGGATTTAGGTAAAACCATAGCAACTCTAGATATATTTGACCCCAAACAACATCAGACATTGCGCTTGGGAACACTGGAAATGCTCTTAAAGCCCTGAATTTTGAAGCCTTAGAGTTTATCTAAAAGATGAAGTGGAGCACAAATACACCAGCAAATTGTGTTAATAGGATGCTGTTACTGTAAGTTCTATAGCTGCAAAATTTTCACCCAGGCTATGGAATGATGGAATACAAATGTTCTTTTATATAGTGAAAGTCATCTTCATATCATTTGGCAATAGGTGTCTGAAGCCTGTTGAAAAGGTCCACAATTCTCTGATTCAGCTATCCTGCTTTTAGAGATTTATCCTAATAAGTGGCACATACAGAGATTTAAAAATATTCACTACAACATATTAAAGTCAAAAGTTGACAATAAGTTCTAAATGTTCAACAGGGATATTTTATTTATTACAGACAGAATCTCGCTATGTTGCTCAGGCTATTCTCAAATATGCCAAGGCTCAAGCAATCCTCCCTAAAGCTGGAATTACAGGCACAAGCCATGTGCCCGGCTCCAACAGGGATGTTTTAAAACATTATGGTACATAAAAGACTATGTAGCAATTAACATTTAAGAAAATTGAGTAATGTAGGATGTTCATAATACATTAAAAAGAAATTACAAAACAATATGAACAAGCGGTAGAAACTTACAAAGTAGATACACATATAGAAAAAAAAATCAGACAAAAAAACACAGTGAACGTTTTATGCATCTGTTACTTTCAGGTTTTAAAGTCATTAATTACTAAATAACTGGATAAAAACCATATCTGTTCCACCCTCTCTTTAGCCATATTATTGTAAATGCTATGCATTCAAAAATAACTGTGAGACTCAGAACTACCATGTTTCTGGCCACTGATGTGTTAAGTTTAGAGAAAAATTAGAAGCACATATGCAACAATCCCAGGTATTGAAGCATAGCTGTTTGAAAGCAGTTTTCTGACTCATTGCAAGAATAACCTTTCCTGGCCAGGCGCAGTGGCTCACACCTATAATCCCAGAACTTTGGGAGGCTGAGGCAGGAGGATCAATTTGAAGTCAGGGGTTCCAGACCAGCCTGGCCAACATGGTGAAAAGCTGTCTCTATTAAAAATACAAAAAGTTGGCGAGGTGCGGCGGCTCACACCTGTAATCCCAGCACTTTGGGAGGCCGAGGTGGCAGATCACCTGAAGTCAGGAGTTCAACGCCAGCCTGACCAACATGGAGAAACCCCATCTTTACTAAAAATAGAAAATAGCTGGGCATGGTGGCACATGCCTGTAATCTCAGCTGCTCAGGAGGCTGAGGCAGGAGAATCGCTTGAACCCAGGAGGCGGTGGTTGTGGTGAGCTGAGATAGCGCCATTGCACTCCAAACTCGGCAACAAAAGTGAAACTCTATCTCCAAAAAAAAAAAAAAACAAAAAAACCCCCCAAAAAAGTAGCCAAGAATGGCCCATACCTGTAAGCCCAGCCACTTAGGAGGCAGAGAAATAAGAATTGCTTGAGCCTGGGAGGTGATGGTTGCAATGAGCCAAGATTGTGCCACTGCATTCCAGTCTGGGTGACAGAATAAATATCTCCAAAAAAAAAAAAAACCCCACAAAAACCATCCTTTCTGTATACATACAACTTCATATCACCTTTTCACCTTTGCATAGCACTATTTTTAATGGCTATTTAGCTATAGGAGGTTGGCTCAAGCCTTAGGACAAGTGTTATACATTAAGCTCAGTGTTATTATTGGAAGCTTCTCCCTCTGGGGAAAGAAAAAATCTATTTTCCATGTTCTATTAACTAAAGCCACATTATATAAAAGGCACTTACCACCAGCAATTTTAAGAAAATCTTCACCTGTTGCTTTGTAAACCTGAGAAAAGACAGAGAAGTTAGTGTTTCTGAGCCTTCTGTTCTATGTTAATTCTCATTTGGGATGTCCAAGGGCTCAGGTCGTGAGGACATACCTCAATATACCGGGTCCCCATGTGATGTTTGTGCCTCTGTAGTGCGAGGTCTCGGTGCTCCTCACTTACAAACCTAACCAGAGCTTCTCCGTTCCTTCGACCCTGAGCATTCAGACAAAGTGCTGCACCTCCCCTTTGAGAATAATAAAACAGATGGCAGGTAGAAAAAAAAAATACCGTGAGGAAAAAAAATGATAGAAAATCCATTATCCCTTTGGGATTGTTAAGTAAAATAGAGAATGAAGAAAACCAACTTGGCAATATTGAGTCCTTTGAAGAATCTTGCAATATCTTGATCTGAAGACTGCCATGGTAAACCTCTCGCCCTGACTACGGTGTTATCATCAATAAGTTCCATCTTGCTGCTGTGGATGAAGCAAAACTTCAGGTTGCATGATAAACGCTAGCAAGTCAGGCACCTATTACCCTCTGCAAGACAACTGCCCAGTTACACATGATGTATTATTTGGTGTTCAGACACACTAGCAATACTACTTGATTTTCCTTATAACCTCAAAAATTATATGAGTACAGCTCAAAGTACTGTTTAGGTGGTTCATTATAGAAAGATGGCTGCCTGTGCAGGCCCAACAAGCTAGCTCACTCAGCAAACCATCTGTCTATCAAAGCTGAGGAAGGCGTGGTGACTCACACCTGTAATCCCAGCACTTTGGGAGGGTTCGACAGGCAGATCACCTGAGGTCAGGAGTCTGAGACCAGCCTGGCCAACATGGTGAAACCTTGTCTCAACTAAAGACACAAAAATTAGCTGGGCCATGGTGTCGCACACTTGTAATCCCAGCTACTCGGGAGGCTGAGGCAGGAGAATCGCTTGAACTTGGGAGGTGGAGGCTGCAATGAGCCAAGATTGCACCACTGCACTACAGTCCAGGCAACATTTCCTCAGTTTTTTTTTTTTTTTTGAGACTCCATCTCAAAAAAAAGAAAAAGAAAAAGAAAAGCTGAGGAAATGTTTGCTTGGCCCCTTCATGTCCTGAAAGTTCCTAGAACTCTAAAAGATAGGTTTGAATGCACTCTCGAATCTAGCCAGTATACATGTGGGGTTTAAATCTAGTTTAGCAGCCAAATTTAGAAACAGAATAAAGCCGACAACCTACATCAGGAATGCGTGTGTATGGCAGGATGTCTGCCATAAAAATATCCCCCAGATCAAACCAGGGAGCCATCCCAGAAAACGACCAGAAATGCTTGGGAGTGTCCACACCTTAATGACTCATTGGCAAATCACCTATGATATATTTTGATACCTTTTAACGTCTTATCCCTCCCATGTCCACATTTCCAGTTCTCCTAGGACATTTTCTTAATGAGTCACTCTCTCTCTATGGGCAAAGCCGTCAGAAGTTTCTCTTCACTTCAGACACCAGGCAAACACTCAATTCATTAAAGTGATTTACAAACAGGTCTACTTGTGATCACTAATGGAGAACACTTCATACTTCCCCCAACTATTGCCTTTCCTTTAAAGTAGAAACCTATATAGCCAAGCACAGTGGCTCACACCTGTTATCCCAGCACTTTGGGAGGTTGAGGTGGGCAGATCACATGAGGCCAGGAGTTAGAGACCAGCCTGGTCAACATGGCAAAACTCCATTTCTACTAAAAATACAAAACTTAGCCAGGTGTGGTGGTGCCACATCTGTCAGCTACTGGGGAGGCTGAGGCACAAGAATCGCTTGAACCCGGGAGGTAGAGGTTGCAGTGAGCCGAGATCACACCATGACATTCCAGCCTGGGCAACGGAACAAGACTGTCTCAAAAATAAATAAATAAATAAATACTTATAGAACATACATAAAATTATCTCAGTAAAAACTGTGAACTCTATTAAAGCCTACAATTTCTTGTTTGAAAGTATTCCAAGTAAAAGATTGGACAGTTTTGCAGAGACCAAATTAACAATCACAGATGTGAGCACATAATATGCTTGAGATCAGTGTGACTAAAGATGCTAATAAGCCATTAGATTTTAATCCCAATATCCAAGCTTTAAGTAATACAGCTTTCTTTTGTAGATGACCTAATACCAAGAAAGGATACTAAAAGGATTAGTAAAGTTTCTAAAATATAACAAGAATTAAGTGACACAATAGGAACAAAAACAAGTTGAAAAGCTCAAATAAATAGTACTCAAGCACTTACCAAGTCCCACTTTCAAATTTGTAATTCACTCTCTCTGGATCTGAAAACCTGTGATCTAAAAATGAGAACATACAAGTCATTGTTTTAGCTATTAGGGAGACAAAGCTGCAGGAGGAACTTTGAGTATAGGTAAGAGAAAAATAGTGCAAATTCTAGGACTGTCCTAATATAAAAGCAATACTTACTATAAGGCTCTGAAATCATTGCTAAAATTATATTCCCCATATCTTCAACTTGAGAGGCTCCGTATCGAGAGACTGAACTATTCTTCTCAAAATTTAAATCTGTGAGATTAAGTTAAGGAAACACTTTGGAAAGATAAAATCAGGTTACTTCTAAACCAAAATTAAATCTATGCCAAACCAAGGGGGAAAATGGATCTAGCCAAGCCTCCTTTAGAAATCTCAGAATGGCTGCCTCCCATTAGTCAGGGCTTCATTCAACTTAGCCTCCAACTGCCCTTTTGGGTAAAAGAGCCAAATCAATCCAGTCCTCAGATATTACCAGGAATACAACTTTTGTTTACCGAGTGGTGGCAAACGCATAAATACTGAGTATTTGCATTTCAATTCATAAAGTATGCAACAAATTAGAATATTTCATCCTCTGAATCTTTACAGCACACACAAGGCAATGACCATGACGACTTAAAGATATGATGACATTATCAACACTGCAAGATATTAAATGACTTTTTTTTGGCCTAATGTTTGAAATGGACATCACAGATTATTGATGTGAAATTACTACCACAATGCCATTTTGCTTAGAACTTCTATTCTAGTACACTTTTGGAGTCCTATATGATAGCCTGCCTTTGATGACAGCAAATGCTAGTTCTAGACAGCAAATTTTGGAATCAATTCAAGCACTCAGAGACAACCCAGGCCTATGTGGTTCTTTACCAAAAGTATACTCTTTGAAACACAGCTCAAACTTGGTTTGAGGGTGAAAACCAGGAATTCACATGAAGTCTTATAAATCTCTCTAAAATAAGGATGTATTTCCATCAAATAGAGGCATACCTTGAAAATATGGTGGGCTTGGTTCTAGACCATGGCATTATAGTGAACCTCACAATAAAGCAAGTCATATAATTTTGGGGGTTTCCCACTACATATAAAAGTTATGCTTAGACTCTACTGTAGTCTATTAAGTATTCAGACAAGATCAGGAGTGTTCAGGATGGTATGGCCGTAGACTCTGTTAAGTATTCAATAGCATTATGTCTTTTAAAAAAATGTACATGCCTTAATTCAAAAATACTTTGTTGCAGACAGGCACAGTGGCTCACGCCTGTAATCTCAGCACTTTGGGAGTCCGAGGCAGCAGGATCACTTGAGGACAGGAGTTTGAGACCAAGCCTGGCCAATATGGTAAAACCCTGGCTCTACTAAAAATACAAAAATAAGCCAGGCATGGTTGTACATGCCTGTAATCCCAGCTACTCAGGAGGCTGAGGCAAGAGAATCTCTTGAAGCCAGAGGTTGCAATGAGTCCGAGATCATGCCACTGTACTCCAGCCTAGGCAAAAGCCAGACTCTGTCTCCAAAAAAAAAAAAAAAAAAAAACTTTCTTGCTAAAACATGTTAGTTACCTGAGTCTTTTGCTGGTAGAGGATCTTACTTAATGGTAATGGCTGCTGATGGATCAGGGTGATGGTTGCTCAACATTGGGGTAGCTGTGTCAATTTCTGCAAATAAGACAACAACAAAGTTTGCCAGATCAACTGACTCTTCCTTTCATGAAAGATTCCTTGGTAGCCTGTGATGCTGTTTGAGGGCTCAGGCAGAGTTTACTTAGTGTAATTCTTTTTTTTTTTTTTTCCCTGAGATAGAGTATCGCTCGGTCACCCAGGCTGGAGTGCAGTGGTGTGATCTCAGCTCACTGCAAACTCCTGCCTTAGCCTCCTGAGTAGCTGGGATTACAGGCATGTGCCACCATACCCAGCTAATTTTGGTATTTTTACAGAGAGGGGGTTTCACCATGTTGGCCAGGCTGGTCTCAAACTCCTGACCTCAAGTGATCTACCCACATTGGCCTTCCAAAATGCTGGGATTACAGGCATGAGCCACTGTGCCCAGCACATTTAGCACAATTCTTCAGAACGCTAGGATTTTTAGAATGGTTAATGAGCAGTTACTTCAACTTCAAGTCACCAGCTACATTAGCCTATAACAAGAGAATCAGCCTTTGAAGCAAAGCATTCATTTATCCTCTCTAGCTATGTTAGTCCAGGATGGCATCATCTTCTAACAGAAGGCTGTTTCCAGTACACTGAAAATTTGTTTAGTGTAGCCACCTTCATTCATTAGCTAGATCTTCCGGATAACTCACTGCAACTTCTCCATAAGCACTTCCTGCTTCACTTTGAATTATTATGTCGTAGAGATGACTTCATTCTTTCAATCTCATGAACTAGCCTCTGCTAGCTTCTCTCAGCCTTCATAGAATTGAAGAGACTTAGGGCCTTGCTCTAGATTATGCTTTGGCTTAAGGCAATGTTGTAAGCTGGTTTGATCTACCCAGACCACTCAAACTTTCTCCATATTGTAGCAATAAGTATATTTCATTGCTTTCCTCTCTCGTATAAATGACAAGTGGTACCCAGCCTTCTCATCTTTGCTCAGATAACACCCTATAATGTTTTGCTTTCTTATCATTCATGTATTCACATTAGAATATTCAAGAAATTTTCCTTTGCACAACTTGGCAAATCATTTGGTGCAAAGGGCCTGGCTCTTGGCCTAACTTAGCTTTTGACATGCCTTCCTAAGCTTGGTCATGTCTAGTGTTTGATTTAAAGTAAAGGATATGCAACTCTGACTTTCACTTGAATGCTTAGATGCTATTGTAGGGTTATTAATCGGCTTAATTTCAGGGAATAGGGAGACAGATGGGGTAACCACCAGTTGGTGGAGCAGCCAGAACACACACAACATTGACCGATTAAGTTTGCCATCTGGTATGGGCCTGGTTTATGGTGACCCAAAACAATTAAAACAGTAACAAAGGTCACTGACTACAGATCGCCACAACAGAATAATGAAAAAGTTTGAAATGTAACACAGAGATAAGAAGTGCACACATGTTGTTGGAAAAATGGTGTCAATAGACTTGCTGAATGTAGAGTTGCTACAAATCTTTCGTCTTTTTTTAAACAAAACAAAACTGGCCAGACACGGTAGCTCACGCCTGTAATCCCACCACTTTGGGAGGCCAAGGTGAAAGAATCACTTGAACCCAGGAGTTTGAGACCAGCCTGAGAAACATAGCGAGTCCTCGTCTCTACAAAATAAAAATCTAGCCTGTCATTGCAGCTACCCAGGAGGCTGAGGAGGGAGGATTGCTTGAGCCCGGGAGGTTGAAGAGCACACCACTGCACTCCAGCCTGAGTGACAGAGCAAGATCCCGTTTCAAAAATAAAAAAAGACAAAATACAACAACTGTGAAGCACAATAAAGTGAAGCACACTAAAACAAGGTGCACCTGTGAAAGCAGAGCCCTAATGTGGCCCACAAAACCTAACATTGACTTTCTAGCCCTTTATAGCAAAAGGTTATTAACTTCTGACCTATTACAGAAAAATGGA
The DNA here is from genome assembly GCA_963574635.1 of Cheracebus regulus. Taxonomy (NCBI): domain Eukaryota; kingdom Metazoa; phylum Chordata; class Mammalia; order Primates; family Pitheciidae; genus Cheracebus; species Cheracebus regulus. Next base: position 132,526 of record CAUYQU010101236.1, on the reverse strand, counting down.
GATTGCAAAAAGATGGCCAAATACAAACGATGCCACAGGAATGTCTGCAATCAATCTCAGAATATAGGAAAAATTTAGATTTGAAAGAACAGGAGTATAAAAGTACATTCCATTCAAATTAAGCATTCCTGTCATCTATTAAAAGCAGGACTACCTAGCCTTTTCAACATTGTTCAGGTACCATCCCGTAAGAAAAGCACTCTCATCTTAATCCCCTAACCAAAATAGGCCATGAGTGACCCACCACAACTGTTCTAGGTCACAGCCATCAATTTAAGAATTCATTAGATACTATTCCTATCATGTTATGCTATCTTCTCGATGGTCTTGACCTTTCTTAGGTGTAGGCCCCTATCTTCCTCTGATCTCTTTCCATCTATCACCATCTCTATAGCTTCCAAGAATCTACTGACTTAAATGGTGGCATTTATTGGACACCATTTTGTGCCAATCACTCCCTATTTCTTCCGATTCTCATAATAACCCTGCCAGATAGATTATGCAAAACCAAACAGTGGTAGAAACTAGGATTTAGTAAGGCTGGGCACCTTGGCTCAGGCCTGTAATCCCACCACTTTGGAAGGCCGAGACAGTTGGATCACTTGGAGGTCAGGAGTTCCAGATCAGCCTAGTCAACATGGTGAAACACCATTTCTACTAAAAATACAAAAATTAGTGGAATGTGGTGGCAGGCACCTGTAATCCCAGCTACTCAGGAGGCTGAGGCACAAGAATCGCTTGAACCTGGGAGGCAGAGGTTGCAGTGAGCCGAGACTGTGTCCACTGCACTCCAGCTTGGGTGACAGAGCGAGACTCCATCTCAAAAAAACAAAATGCTGAGATTTAGTGATGTTCAGTAGCTCACCCAGTCACCTGGCTGACAGGTAATAGAGGTGGGATTACACGACAGCTCTGATTTAACTATTGAGCAATACTTTGTGAGAAGCTTTATAAATTCATTGATAAAAGTCAACTGAAGAAGACAAAGATCAAAAGTAAAAATGTAAAGTATTCCTGCCTGGTTAAAAATAGATTTGCATCTGAAGAATCATTTTAATAAACTCTACTTTTTAACTAAGAATATGTTCTTGACATTTGGCTACCTTGGTGCCACATAACACGTCCCAACATATCTCCCTTTGAGCCATCACACACCAGGATCAGCAACACCAGGATCAGCAGGGCTAAGCTGTTAACAGCTTGTAAAAGTCACCAACCTCCTGCATGCCCAAACCATGTGCGCGCGCACACACACACACCCCTGCACCTCAATAGGCCAGTTTCTTCAATCTATAATCCTTAGCATCATTGAAAAGGAGTAATAGAAGAATGAGGAAAAAGTTTTAGTACCCATTATTTCCCCTGTCACTGTATAAGTATATATTGAATTAACTTGCTCCACAGTCTGATCTTGAGGGAAGGAAAGATGAACCTGTGCTTCCTGATTTATGGCTCCTTATGCAACTTACTCATTCTGCCCTTGAGGCAGACGCAAGAGTACAAACAGGCTCAGCCAGCTTTACAAATGAGAAATGCCTCAAGGAAATGAGGAAGGGTACAGGCAGAGGCAGTGGGAACAAAACTCATCATTTCAGGTGCCAATTGAGCAACTACTACTTTATTTGCAAGTTAGAGGAGTCTGGAGAGACTTGGTCTATATAGCAACAGGAGAGACACTTTCCTTATGACCACGGCTGTTGAGACAGGCTTGAGGATTTAACCCACATTTACATTAGCTGAAGACAGAATTCAGAGAAATTTTATTAAGTTTATCAATAGCAGCTTATCTACTTTAAAAAGTTATCTTTCCCAACTACCTAAAAATGGACACATCTGGTTTCGGAACACCCAATTTTTACTTGTAAATAATATCTTTTTAAACTAAGTTTTTAATAAGGTAATACATTCACTCTGACAAGTTTAATATTTTATAATTACTCCAACTCAAAGTTTCATCTGAAAGTCATTTTTCCCTGCCATAGAACCCTCACAAGACATTTGTTACTTCCATTCCTATTGTTTACTTTTAAGTACTGTATAGTAACACAATTTCATGTTGTCAGACATATAACACCTATGCTAGCGAACAAAGGAATAGCTGATGAAACACAGCAAGAGAAAAAAGTTGATTAGTCTTCCATCTAAGAACTGAATTTTCTAAAACCATGTGATAGAAAGAGATGTTACCCTTAAAAAGTTGCTTTTTTTTTTTTTCTTTTTTTTTTTAGGCTGGGGTCCTGCTATACTGCCTAGGCTGGAAAGCAGTGTCTATTCTTAGGCGCGATCCCACTATTGATCAGTGCATGAGTTTTAACCTGCTCTGTTTCTGGGACAGTTCACCCCACCTTAGGCAGTCCTCCATTCTACTCCCAGAGGTCGTCATATTGATGATGAAGTTACTATGGATAGCAGATAGGCATACTGCACTATAGGTCAGAACTCCTGGGGTTCAAGCTAACCTCCCGCTTCAGCCTCTGGAGTAGCTGGGATTACAAGAGTGTGCCACCAAACCCAGCTGGTTGCACAATTTTATTTATTTTTTTGAGACAGGGTCTCACTCTGTCACCCAGGCTGGAGTGCAGTGGTGTGATCTCTGCTCACTGCAACCTCCGCTCCCCAGGTTTAAACGATTTTCCTGCCTCAACTTCCTGAGAAGCTGGAATTACAGATGCACGCCACCATGCCTGGCTAATGTTGGTGTTTTTGTGGAGACAGGGTTTTGCCATGATGGCCAGGCTGGTCTCAAACTCCTGAGCTCAAGTGACCTGCCCACCTCAGCCTCACAAAATTCTGGTATTACAGGCCTGAGCCACCGTGCCTGGTCTGGTTACATAATTTGAATTGTAAGTTCTACATATAATCTGATATATTTTAAAGTGAGCTTTGAAGGGAACAAAAAATGTTACCATAAGAAACTATAATGAGAAGCCGAGACAACCAAAACTATTTAACACCAGCAATAAAATGCTGGGGAAAAAAGTCTAAAACCTAGGTATGACCTGAGAGGAGTGAATAACATAAAAATTTTAAAAACCCAAAAAACCAAAAAAACAAAAAACAGAGAGCAGCCAGGTGTGGTGGCTCACACCTGTAATACTAGTACTTTAGGGGGCCGAGGCGGGCTGATAACTTGATGCCAGGAGTTCGAGACCAGCCTGGTCAACATGGTGAAACCTTGTCTCTACTTTAAAAAAAAAAAAAGAAAAGAAAAGAAAAAAAAAAATTAGCTGGGCATGGCGATGCACATCTTGTCATCCCAGCTACCTGGGAGGCTGAGGCATAAGAATCCTTTGAACCCAGGAGGCGGAGGGTGCAATGAGCTGAGATCACACCACTATACCCCAGCATGGGTGACAGGGTGAGACTCCGTATCAAAAAACAAAACAAAACAAAACAAAACACTTCACAGACACAGATACACGCATACCTAAAACGCTAGTTTTGTCTTCTGCCAACTAGCTTTCTCAAGTTGAATACAGCCTTAGTTTTAAACCTTAATTCACAGCTTATTTTTTTGAGGCAGGATATTCAGGCTTGAAAATGCAGTGGTGTGATTAACTATAGCCTTGACATCCTGGGTGTAAGTGATCCTCCCATTTCAGCCTCCCATGTAGCTGGGACCACAGGAATGTGCTTCCATACGTAGCTAATTTTTAGATTGCTTTTTTGTAGAGACAAGGTCTCCCTATGTTGCGTAAGCTGGTCTTGGATCCTCTTGCCTGAGCTTCTCAAAGTGTTGGGATTACAGGCATGAGCCACTGCACCCAGCCTCTTAATCTTAGCGGGTAAAAAATAAGATCACTATCTAACAAATATTATTTCTTGGAGATATTATTGCACTGAAGAGTCATGCAGGAGGATTTCCAACAAATCTAGCAAGTCAATTATACCCTAGAAGAAATAAGATATAGGTAGGATCTCATTCAACAAAGCAGATGAAAAACTTTACATTAGAAAGAGACATATATATGGGATAAACAAATTAGGAAAAGGAGACTCCTTGATAACAAGTCTCCTGAAGTTTTTTTTTTAAAACAAAAGGATTACCTTGGAATTTCCAAACTCATATTTTAAAAGTAAAATATGTTATTTCATTTTTTTGACGCAGTCTTGCCGTCACCCAGGCTGGAGTGCAGTGGTGTGATCATAGCTCACTGCAACCTCCTCTGCCCAGGTTCAAGGGATTCTCCTGAGTAGCTGGGATTACAGGTACCTGCCACCACACCCAGCTAATACTTGTATTTTTAGTAGAGACGGGGTTTTGTCATGTTGGCCAGGATGGTCTTGAACTCCTGACCTCAGGTGATCTACCCACGTTGGCATCCCAAAGTGCTGGATTACAGGTGTGAGCCACTGCACTAGGCCAAAATATTTTATAATTAAAACAAACCACACATAATTAATATCAGCCTGACGGCTGGCAAGGGATATGTAGTATTTCTAGTCACTTCAATCACACAGATGATAGGCCAGCGTCCTTGCTGATTTGGCTCATGACACTCCAATGTGATGCCAGAGATAATTCCTTCCCCCTCCAGCTAACAAGGTCAACTACTGGCTCACCTTAACTGTATATTTGATGAAATATATGCATTAAAATCCCTTTAATATGCAGAAAAGTACCAAGGAGGAGTCGGAGTTTCCTTTCACCTTTACAGCAGGGCAGTGAAGGTCTGTACAATTATAAAGGCCCAGCTTGTTTCACCGTTAGAATAAACTCCTAACCTTCAAGTTTACCTGTACTAACAAGTGGCTGATGCTTTGAAAGGTCTTTATTTAGTTTCATTTAAGGTTAAAAAAAAACTGTATGTGTAAAATAGTTTATATAAGGTTTTGAATCAATGAGGAAGTGCTTTTCAAAGTCCCTTGGCAGCTGTTTTGCCTGTTCTGAGACACCCGACAACTTGGTGGGGTCTACACGATCAGTTAGCATTGCAGAGTGTGGGGCAGGCCAGCCACCAGCTAAGTGGCAGCACACAATATCTCATTATTTCTTATACAATAGTTTTACCCATTTTAAGATGGGGAAACTGAGGCTGAAGAGTGAAATAAATTGCCTCCAGTGCTTATGTTCTTAACCACTATACTATTATCCCCAATTGTAACCTATAGGAAAAATAGGCTAATGTCACAAACTGATAATAGAGCCCATATATGTGCACACACACATGCAAATCCTTTACACTCCCCAAGAACTGATGAAACATACATACCCTAAGAACCTTTGAATGGGCAGGCATGAGCAGTTTAATGATGTTTTCCGCCCAATAATGGAAATATGCCCTAGTGAAATGGCAATCGTAATCACGTCAAACAGCACATACGAACACAATACCCTATCATGGAATACATATTTTCCAAAATTAACTCTACTGCTGGATGGTTTGGTATGTGCCGAGGAAACACAGGATAATATTAATTTAAAAGGGAGACAATCTATTTGAGGTGGCCAACATGCCTCAAATAATCATATACATCCTAAAATATTTCATCTTCTGGCCAGGTGCGGTGGCTCACGTCTGTAATCCCAGCACTTTGGGAGGCAGAGGTGGGCAGATCATGAGGTCAGAAGTTTGAGACCAGCCTGGCCAATATGGTGACACTCTATTAAAAATACAAAAATTACCTGGGCATAGTGGCACATGCCTATAGTCTCAGCTACTCAAGAGGCTGAGGCAGGAGAATCTCTTGAACTCAGGAGGTGGAGGTTGCAGTGAGTCAAGATCATGCCACTGCACTCCAGCCTGAGTGATAGGGTGAGACTCCGTCTCAAAAAAAAAAATTTTTTTTACCTTCTGTATTGTTGGATGCTAGAGCATTTAACTTAAAGACAAAGCCTCTAAATCTCAGTTTCCCTAGTGATAAAATGGGAATGAAAGCTCCCCACTTAGCCATTCATGGCATATGCAGTAAGCAGTCAATTGATAGTTTGTTTCACCTGTTCTCCTTACTGTACTTTCAGAAAAATAAGATCTTACTAAATGCTTGGCAAAGGGAATTAAATACAATATTAGAAGTCTTGATTAGTGAGAATAAGTAAGTTCAAGACAAACAGCTAACAAAAAGCGGTTAAGAAATCAGGAGGAAGTAATTCCATCCAACATTAGTGGGGGAAAAAAAATGAGTTTTTAAAAAAATGGATAAAAGAACCCATTTACACAAATGTCCTTTCAGCAGGAGACAACTAGTATTAATTTCCTCAAGGGATCTAAGATAATTTCTTAGGGAAAAAAAAAAATCACAGAAGCCCCAATCCCTATCATACCCTCACCACCCTCACTTAAGTAAAAAGCTTACAAAATGCAATCCACTGTTTACCTGCTAGATGAGGTCTTCACAGCTAGCATCACAGAATTCAAAAGCAGACAACGATGCAACTGGAATAACTCAAAGACCTAACACCAACATCAGAAATGCGTTTTAGGGTCAGGCACAGTGGCTCACACCTGTAATCCCAACACTTTAGGAGACCAAGGAGGGCAGATTACCCGAGGTCAGGAGTTTGAGACCAGCCTGGCCAACATGGTGAAACCCCATCCCTACTAAAAATACAAAAATTAGCTGGGCATGGTGGCACATGCCTGTAATCTTAGCTACTTAGGAGACTGAGACAGGAGAATTGCTTGAATCTAGGAGGCAGAGGTTGCAGTGAGCTGAGATTGTGCCACTGCACTCCAGCCTGGGTGAGACAGAGCGAGACTCTCTCCATAAAAACAACAACAAAAAGTGTTTTAGAAGAAATACAGAGACAAAAGAGGGAAAGAAGTGCCAAAAATAACCAGAACTACACTCAAGAAATTCCTGGCTGGGCATATGGCTCACGCCTGTAAACCCAGCACTTTGGGAAGTTGAGGTGGGTGGATCACCTGGGGTCAGGAGTTCAAGATCAACCTGGCCAATATGGTGAAATCTCATCTCTACTAAAAACACAAAAATTAGCCAGGTGAGGTGGAGGGCTCCTATAGTCCCAGCTCCGTGGGAGGCTGAGGCAGGAAAATCACTTGAATCCAGGAGGTGGAAGTTGCAGTGAGCCAAGATTGCGTCACTGCACTCCAGCCTGGGCAACAGAGTAACACTGTCTCAAAAAAAAAAAAAAAAAAAAAAATTCCTAAACTGTTTCCCTTATATAGCACCTCACTCACAAAGCTTTCATTACAGAGTACTCAAGATTAAAGCTTGGCTTGGCAGACATAAGTAACTCCTAGCAAAGCAAAGCTGCTGTGTGGCAGGGTATTCTCAGCTCAGATTTTGTGACTCTACAACTCGGGTTTTAGTCTCCTCTTCTCCATTAGAAATTGACAGCATTGGCCCAGTACAGTAGTGCATGCCTGTAGTCCCAACTACCCGAGCCCAGGGCCCAGGAGTTTGAGGTTACAGTGAGCCAATGATAGCATGATAGCACCAGTGCACTCCAGCCTGCGTGAAAATGAGACTTTGTCTCAAAAAGAAAAAAAAAAACAAAGTGATCACACTGTAATTTTCTTTCATATTCCACAAATGCCTTGAAATATTGCATATTATTCAAGTTCCACATATATATATTTTTAAATGCAAAGCCTCAGTGCTTTCCCTCTCTGTTCCCTGGAAAGTCTCCCCTAAACACAAAAATTGCAGTGAGATATAAAAAATGACACTCTTCCCATATGATGCAGCAATCATACTCCTTGGTACTTACCCAAATGAATCAAAAACCTATGTCCACATGAAAACCTGCACATGATGTTTTTAACAGCATTATTCATATTTGCAAGAACTTGGAAGCAAACAAGATGTACTTCTGTAAGCGAATAAACAAACCATTGTACATCCAAACAATGGAATTAAGTGCTAAAAAGGAACTACAAAGCCACAAAAAGACGTGGAATCTTAAATTGGCTAAAAAGATAATCTGAAAAGATTACATACTACATGATTCCAATTATATGACCTCCTGGAAAAGGCAAGAGTAGAGAGACAGTAAAAAGATTGGTGGTTGTCAGAGGTTAAGGGAGAGAAAGGACTAATTGGCCAAAGTACAGAGGGTTCTTAAGGCAATACAACTATTCTATTAGAAATAAAAGACTAAGGTAGCAGGTAAATGAAACAAAACAAACAAAAAAACCAAAACACGATTCTAGACTATGCTATTACTACAATGTATTCTGATACTATAATGGTAGATAGATGTCATTACAAATTTGTTGAAATCCATAGAATGTACAAGACCAAAAGTGAGCCCCAATGTAAACCATGAATTTTCGGTAATAATGACAAATCAATGTAGGCTCAACACTGAGGGGGCACGGAGAGAGAAGGAGAGGAAGGGAGGGAGGGAGGGGACGAGAGAAAGAGGGAGAGAGAACAAGGGTTCTATAGGAACACTATACTTTCTGCTCAATGGGGTGCAGCATGTTGACAATAGGGAAGTGAGAGAGTATGTATATATGTGTGTTAACAAAGGTTATATAGGAATACTTTATACTTTCTGCTTAATTTTGCACTAAGCCTAAAACTAGTCTTAAAAATCAAATTGGGGCCAGGTGAGATGGTTCATGCCTGTAACCCCAGCACTTCTGGAGGCTGATGGGTGGATAACTTGAGGTCAGGAGTTCAAGACCAGCCTGGCCAACATGGTGTAACCCCATCTCTACTAATAATACAAGAATTAGCCGGGTGTGGTGGTGGGCACCTGTAATCCCAGCTACTTGGAAGGCTGGGGTAGGACAATCACTTGAACCCGAGAGGCAAAGGTTGCAGTGAGCCGAGATCGCGCCACGGCACCCCAGCCTGGGCAACAGAGGGAGACTCTGTCTCAAACCAAGATTACAGATACTGCAGGTGTACCTTTAATCTGAACTGCTCAGGAGGCTGAGGCAGGAGAACTGCTTGAGCTCAGGAGTCTAAGACCAGGCTGGGTAACATAGCATGACTGAATCTCAAAAAAAAAAAAAAAAAAAAAGTCTCCTAATTAAAAAGTAAATGAGGCTAGGATATGGTGGCACACACCTATAATCCCTGCACTTTGGGAGGCCAAGGCAGGAGGATGGCTTGAGGCCAGGAGTTTGAGAGCAGCCTGGGCAAAGTATGAAGACCCATCTCTAAAAATGATTTTTTTTTTTTTTTTTTGGTCTCACATTGTCACCCAGGCTGGAGTGCACTGGCATGATCTGGGCTCACTGCAACCTGTGCCTCTTGGGTTCAAGTTATTCTCCTGCTTCGGCGTCCCGATTAGCTGGGATTACAGATGTGTGCCATCATGCCCAGCTAATTTTTGTATTTTTAGTAGAGACCAGGTTTCACCATGTTGGCCAGGCTGATCTTGAACTCCTGACCTCAAGTGATCCACCGACCTCAGCCTCCCAAAATGCTGGGATTACAGGCATGAGCTACCATGCCCAGTCAAAAAATGAAGTTTTTGTTAAAAATTTTGGGCCAGGCGCAGTGGCTCACGCCTGTAATCCCAGCACTTTGAGAGGCTCAGGCAGACAGATCATGAGGTCAGGAGTTCGAGACCACCCTGGCCAACATGGTAAAACCTGTCTCTACTAAGAATACAAAAATTAGCTGGGCATGGTGGCAGGTGCTGTAATCCCAGCTCAAGAGGCTGAGGAAGAATCACTTGAACCCAGAAAGCAGAGGTTGTACTAAGCCGAGACCATACCACTGCACTCTAGCCTGGGCAACAGAGCAAGACTCTGTCTCAAAAAAAAAAAAAGAAAAAAAAAATTAAATTTACTTGAATGTAAATAACCATGCTTCCAACACACTTAGAATATTGTGACATCACTGAGGGTACAAACTGATGTTTCTGTATCCTCATTTAAAGCAACCAATCAAGGATACAAATATTTCACAACAACAACAAACACTTCAACCTACACATTCTCTTATCTGCTCTTTTCCAGGTGTTTACAGAACCCTGTCTTCCTCCCTCACTGGTTTACCGCGTGAAACAGATAAAGAGCAAATGACCCTCTGTCCACTTGGCAAAACCATCAAGAATGCTTAATGACTAAATTTCCGAGTTGAGCATCGCTTCCATATTAGCAAGGAAAATGTTTAGTGCTCTGAAAGAACAGAACAATTATTCAATTCAGATATTGTAGAAATACTTTGCATACATGAGCACAAGTTGATATTCAGATTTGACATAATTGCTTTTGGCCTCAGAAATTGATCTGGTAGCCTAGATAGGGAAATAAGTATTCCTCTGAATAGCAATCATAAAATAACTGACCACAGCAGCAACGTAACACAAAAACTGTTGCTAAGAAATCTTACTAGCATTTCTAACTTGTTAAATGAGAAAGACATGTACGAGTATGATATTAAAACATTTAAGAATAAAATTCACTTTTTCTGAGACAGGGTCTTGCTGTTACCCAGACTGGAGTGCAGTGGCACAATCACGACTCACTGCAGCCTCAACCTCCTGGGCTCAAGCAATCCTTGCACCTCAGCCTCCGAAGTAGCTGGGGCTACAGTCTTGTGCAACCATGTTCGGCTAATTTTTAATTTTTTTTGTTGACATAGGGTCTCCCTATATTGCCCAGCATAACAATCCTTAATATACTTTCTTTCCTGCTGAAGCTATCTTTTTCACTTTTTAAAATATTTTCATTTTACTTTTTGTAGAGACAGGTTCTCACAATAATGCACAGGCTGGTGTCGGCATTCTTGATCTCAAGCCATCCTCCTTCCTTAGGCTCCCAAAGTCCTGGTATTACAGACAGAAGCTACCACATCCAGCCAAAGTTATCTTTTTCTAAATTAAGATAGCTTATTAGATTTTTTCCCTCCACTGTCTTCTAATTTTTCTCTAGGTATTCTGGTTCTCTATTTTGTAGAGAACCAACTATCTGATCAGAGTTCAATATATACTTAAGAACTGACTTGTGTCTTCCACCTTCCCCAAAGTCCTATGTTGAAGCCCAACCCCCAATGTAACTATCTGGACAGAGGGTCTTTAGGAGTTAATTAAGTTTAAATGAGGTCAAAGGGTGGAGGGCTCTAATCAGATTAGGGCAGTGATCTTGTAAAAAGATAACTCCTTTTGCTATCCCCCCAGAAAAGGTGGCTACCTGCAAGCCAGGAAGCACGGTCACCAGAACCTGACCATGCTGATACCCAGATCCTGGAGATCTCAGCCTCCAGAATTCTAAGAAAGTAACTTTCTGTTAAGCTCCCCAGTCTATGGTATTTGCTATGGAAGCCTGAGCTGTCTAACATTCAAACCAACAGAACTACGAGTGAGAATTTTTCCATTGTACCAACATTATTAACAAAATTCTGGTAAGAATCCTGGCACAATGAGCTTATTCTACCCTCTTCCCAACAGTACTGGTGATGCTAAGCCAAAATTCCAGCTAAATGACTCCAGGAAGGAGGCAAATAAAAATGGATTTGACCTGTCTACAAGTAGTTATGAAAAATATACAGCAAGCTTCAATCAGGAAAAGAAATTCTGAAGTAGCATAAAAACCAGGCTTTAGTTCCTGAAAACGAATAAGAAAGTTTGAGAATAAGCATCTGCAACCCACAGGTTACTGAAGGTAACTTAGTTTTAACTTCATGATGACTCTCACAGTGGCTTTTGGGAAGCCACCCCAGGTGACAACTACTCAATTTTACATCTGATATGTGAGCACCTGCCTGCTTATTAGTTAGCACTTTAAAGATGTGTTAAGTGTGTGGATGTTAAGATGATGGGTCATTCATGATTATAGATTTGTAATTATAAAATTACTTTCATAATATGTCATGCATCAAATATATTATTTTGGGAACTAAAGAATATGAGGGACAATCCAGACCCCATTTTATCATCTCCAAAGACGTTTTTTATAATCAGCATAATCTTGTACGTATTTGAAAAACTCAGGGGAGGCTAAAAGTGGGGAGCAGTAAACAGCAGTTTATAAAGGGGATATACCCACTAATTCAAAAAATGATTTGACTTCATTCCAAAGAAGCCAGAATAAACCCTAAAACCACAGTAACCAAGAAAAAGTGATCTTAGAATCTGCACTAAAGAAAGTCTACATGCTTTCTCCAGCGCGTGCGCGCGCGCGCACACACACACACACATACACACACACACACAAAACAACCATCTCCAAATCCATCCAACCATTTGATTGACTACTTTCAAAGATATCATAATTGTATTATTAGTTTCTCAGCAGAGTAGACAAATTTTGGACAAGCCAATTTTATCCATATGCTGACAAAGTGTAAAACATTTGAGTTTTTTGAATTACCATTTTTTTGGAGCTATCTTTTTAAATGATTCTTGAGTAATGATTTAAAGGATACACTCTGTCATTGCTGCAACATCCAGTTTGTCAATATCAGGTGAACCAGGGCAACACTTCTTGAATTCTTTTCGAAGATCAAAAAAGGAATAGAAGCATTCAGGTAATAGTACATTCTGAGGAAGGACAAGGTAGATACTGTTAACTAGGTGAATTTGTTTCAACATTTCTCTCATAATTAGGAACCCGAAAATTGAATATAAGCATATTTAACATTGGAAAAAAACTTAATGTAAGAGTGGCTTTATTTTTAAAAACTGGTCCTGTTTCTGTATTAGATCCTATGTACAAGTCTCATGAAAAATAATTCCTCTTAAGGCAGTGAATTACAATGTTTGTGCTCCAGTATGCATTCCATTCGACACAATTGTGAAGCTGTGATACATTTGGGCTGTTATACTTCATTATTTTCTGGCTGGTAATATTACTCTTTTTCCAGCCACAACCATTTTAGAACATCTGTATTTTCAGGCAGCACTAGCAGCCCTCTCAGTTTTCATACAGATGTTGAATTAGATTGTAAAACCAGGTAATTCTAACTATTGGGTTCTAATAATGCATATTTTTAGTAATAAGTGAGATTAGAAGAGCAAATTCCTGATTGACTGAAAAGGCTTATTTCTGTGCCAAATAGTAGTCCCCCACATTAGTCTTCTTGACCAATATTGTAGCTACACCTGTGAACTCAAATTAGACTTCAAACAAAAACAAACTCACAAATCCCAAAGGCAAAGGAGAAATTGTTACCTGCTGTTCTTAGCTACTGGCACCACTACTGTGGGCTACTAAGCAACCTTAACTGTATGGACAAATATTACACTATTGTTTAATATTTTAACAAAATAACCCAGAATTGAATAACTTTTAATTTTAATTTTTCTCTGGATGTTTTCCTACACCCAAAGCAGTCCACCTAAATAATGAAAGCAGCCGTTTTCCTCTGACCCAACAGGGAAAAGATTAAGTCTTGTCCTTCTGTCATGTGAGTTCGGGAGGAAAAAACGATGTAGCAACTAGTCTACCGTTTATTATTTTTTAAAATTCTTCCCCTTTTATCAAATAATTACTAGGACTCCTATAAAAGGCGTGATTTTCTGAAGATGTAAGAACTTAAGTTACTCCTTTCAAACTTTTAAAATTGTCATAATACATTAAAATAAATAAAATCTGTGCTTATTTGCCTATATCATAATCTGTCAGTCTACATCTTTCATTGCAAGCCTTGCCTCATACAGGTACCTAAATATATTCTACTTCCAGCTTTTCAAGCTCAGTGCCTGCCTAGCACAGTAAAAAGTTACAGCTCAAACTAATTTAAGTTGTTAAGAGAAAGTGTATTAGCAATGATTGGCTACACTGGGTATGTTGTCTCTGCTCTTCCTTTTCCCACAGCTCCTGAGTATTTATCCTAGGGAGATAAATCACATTTTACCTATAGCAAAACTGTATTTCTCTCACTCTGTAGAAAATGTCAGAAAAATGAGCAAAGGTAAAAGATGAAGCTGACCCTTTTGTTTTGATGCAAGAATCAGTTTTGAACACTTACTTAAAATCAGACAAAGTGCAGTGTGCTATGATTGTGGTTTCACTAGATATAAGGTTGTCTTATATAAGTAGCCTTTTTAATGAAATTAGAAATACAACTTAAAAGATTTAAGTCTTTTTTCCTTCCTTTCTAGGGGAAAGCATTTTCAACACCAATGGGGATGTTATGATGTACTAAAAATAGTTCTTTCCTCTCTATTTGTAGTTATTTTAAATGTCAAAAATTCACACTCCGTATTAGCTTTGGAAAAGGGAGAGTGCCATGCATCTTGAAAACTGGATGTAAACAAGACTATTTTAAGTCACCAAAGAGTATCTTTGTATAACACCAAATTTACCATTTGAATAATTTTTAAGAGTACGGTTCAGTAAAACATTAAATACATTAACATATTTTGCAACCATAACCACCATCCATTTCCAGAGCTTTTTCATCTTCCCAAACTGAAATTCTGTACTCACTGAATAACTCCCATATGCACCCTTCTAAAAACAGAGAAACTTGAATAAACCAAACATTTTTTAAAAACCTCCAGTCACCCCAAAAGTCTAACCATTTTTTCCAGAAGCTAGCACTCTTACCTTCTTGGAAGCCTCAGGATGCAGGATTTGCCTGATATGAAGCTGTCCATCAGTACAGAGACAGAAGGAAGTACCTACTCCAATATTCAGTTCATTGCTCACTGACTGGTTAAACTGCAAGGACAAGAGACACACAGAGATGAAACTGATGCACGATTTACAAACTCTGCCAAGTAGCTCTCCTTGGTGATAGCCAGAGAAAACTGCCATAAGGGCCCTGATGGGGGACACCGGTGCTGTTACAACCTTGGAAAGACAAACTCCTTTCCCACAAACCGACTAGCTTCCTCGAGGTAGGGAAACTTTCCAACCGATCGGCAGTTTGCGCCCAGGAGAAACTTGTCAAAGCATTCTCCCTTCTGTTTTTACGAAAAAAATTCATTCTAGACTTAAGTCAGATGTCCCTTTTCATCAGAAGGTTGCCTTCAGATTACATCATTCCCTAGTGTTACTTTTTATACGTTTGGATGTGCCAGGCAGGCTTAAGAAAGATAACCAGCTTCTAATAAATAAATTCGGGTATTGGGTATACAGATCTGGAAAGTCTTGGATGAATACACCCCAGAAAGGATGGCTTTCTTCTATAACTCGAAGCTCGTGCGCTAGGGGCAGAGGTCGTGAGAGCGCAGGGCATTCGTCTGTGCACAGGTGTTTAGCGCCCCGCCCTACCCGATCCGGCACCCGTCAGCACCCTGGAACAGCCGGTTTTTAGGTCACCTCAGTCCTAATAAGGGGATTCCATCAGTTCCGCAGTGACCCAACGGGCAGCCCTGCACGTTCGGACCTGAAAAACCTCCCTGGCAATGTGACCAAGGCCACTAAAGAAAGAGTGATGGGACCGAGGTTTTCGTTGGGAGTTCAAAAGCCTGAAACCAGGCAGGCACCTTCAGGTTCCAACCCAAACTATGCTACTGCTTGGACACCCGCCGGGCCCGCCTGCAAGTCTACACCACAGCGCCCCCTGCTCGAAGGCCGTAGACCCAAACCCAGCAGGCGACCTGCGCGTCTGGGGTCTGGACCTGGAGATGGGGGCGCTAGGATTCAAACTCCGCTCGTCAATCAATTGGCAAAATGGAGCTGACTCACTGGCTCCAGAAACTACTAAGGAAGCAACTCGAAAACTAGTGAATGTCGGTCCCAAACCCTGGGGACTGGGAAGTGAAGAGAAGCAGCGACCCCCGCCCAGTCGGTGCGCCCCGGCCCTCAGGCTGGACTCCCACCCACGCGGCCGGGCGTGTCGCCACCGTGCTTCGGGGACACGCGTGGGCCCGGAGAGGGCGTAGGGTGCGGTGGGGTTGGGCCCCGGGCTGGGGTGGGCGGCGTGGCCCGGGGCTGTCACCTGTCGGAGGGCTTGGTCCAGCTGCGACGCCGAGGACAGGCTTTCGACGTCTATTTTAGTTTCTTCTTTGCAGTCCTCCGTCAGTTCCAACTGATCCGGTCTAACTAGTACTTCGTGCAACTGTCCCACCTCCGAGGGGAGAGAAGCAGGGGTCAGTTTCCCTCCTCTCTCGCTCCCCTGCTGGGGCGGCCGCGCCTCTCTAGGGGTCCGGACGCAGAATCAAAGCTCTCGACTCGCCAGCGGCTCCAGCGGCCGACGCGTTCCTGCCCCCGCGCCCTACCCCTACCGATAGGTCGGAAAGGCCCTGAAAGTGGACCCCGGCGCCTCCGAGACCTCACCTCATCTTGGTGGGGCGTCCCCCGACCGGCAAAGAACCCGGCTACGTAGCGCTGGCCTCCCACCTGAGCCAAGCAGCGGAGGACTGAAATGGCTTCAAGGCGGTTGGCCAACAAGCTTGGTTTTACTCTGGATTCCCTAGGCCTCGAGTTCAAACTCAACAAGTGGGCAAACAAGAGCATTTGTTTATCTACCTCCAGCCCCCTCCCCGCCCAAACCTCTACCACAAACTTCTTGCCCCACCCCTTGCATCTAGACAAAAACGTGGAGAAATACCTTCTTGTTGGCCAGATCCACGACTTTCCAGAACAGCAGGATCAGCTCCTTCTCATCCGAGCCTAGCTTGGCCCCGGTGGCCCCAGCAGTGATCCCAAAAAGCACCACCAAGTAATCCGGAGAGGCCGTCATGACGATAGGTGGGGAGGGGGAGAAGGGGGGTCGGGAGGCGGATAGGTGGGGTGGAAGTGAGAACGAAAAAACCTGTGCTAAACCCTCTTCTAAGAGAAAAAGAAAGAGCGCCCACCCCCCCTCCTCGCTGCTGCTGGTGCAAAAGGCGGTAACCAACCACCCAAGCCCACACCTGGCCGGCGCTCCACACCCAGGGCAGGAAGGGAGGTGGGAAGGAGGGGGCAAGAGGCCAGCCCTTTTTGTATTCAATTGCCCAAGCGTCTATGCAAAAAGCCTGGAGCAAGGCTGCACCCCCGGGAGGCACGCAATGGCTGAAAGCTTTTCTGTTTTGGGATGTGGTTCTACCTGCCCGCCCCTTCCCCCTCCCCCACGTGGTGCAGGTAAGAGACACCTGGCGGCGCCGGCCCATTGGCTCCTTCAAACCACGACGTGGCAGCGGTGGGGGAGGAGGCCGCCTGGGGAGGGGGAGGAAGGGGCGGGAGACAATGGCAGGATGAATGGAGAGGCGAGGGCGAGGGAGGAGGAGGGGGAGAAGGGAGGGGCGGGGAAAAGGCGGTCGCCACTCCGAGGGTAGCAGAGGCCAGACTGGAAAAGGGCTCAGAGAGGTAAAAGGGCGCGGAGTCGCTGGGGGGAGGGGTTCCCACTGGAGGTAACCGAGAGGTGCGGGGGCTTGGAGAAGACGGGCTGCGGGGAACGAAGCTGAAGGTTCTCAAGCGCCAAGCGAAAAGGCCAGGTGCAGGGAGGCGAAAGGAGGCCAGAGGTGAGGCCCGGGGCGCGGAGCTGCCCGGGGCGCGGCGCCCGCGGAGGGCGAACCGCGGAGGGAGGGACCGGCCAACCGCAGCCGGGAGGTGGCAGGGGCAACCGCTGATCCCCGGAAAAGCCGCTCCCGAGCCAACACACCTTGCAGTGCAAACAGCAGGAAAAATCCTGCGAGCCCTCCCCTTCTCCGGGCCGGAGCCCTGGTGAGCGCTTGTCCCAGACCCGCCACTCTGCCCACTTTCCGGAGAGGAACCCCGCGCTGTGCAGAGCCGGACGCCCGGGGCTGGACGCCCAGCCACCGAGTCATTCCCCAGGACGCAGTTACTCACCCAGCGCAAAGCGGCTGGGGGACCCCGGCAAGGAAATTCAGGCACAACGGAGCCTGTTTATCTCAACTCTAAATGCTATGTCTGGTTTGGTCCTGGCTGCTAGTGCGAGGCTGGAACATCCTCCAGGGCTGGGGCCCCAAATAAAAAGCATCTATCCGCATGCCTAATAAAAGTTTTCTTAAATCGGGCCAAGCAGGCTTTTTCCTAGGTTCTGCGCTCTTACCCTATTACCTCTGCTCAAGCTTTTGGCATTGTACTTGGAGTGTGCCGACTTGACCAAGCTCCCAAACAGCCTCCCTGCTCTACCTCAGCTTGGTGTGCCCAGAGCCTCGCGCCCCCACCATCGCCCCCAGCCACCAAGTCGGTGGCAGTATGTTGTTGGGTTTTGTTGACATTTTAGAGAGAAAGGTGCTAGAGGTGCGGTTTTCTCTGGTTTTATATTTCAAATCGATTTGTTCTTGGGAACAGAATTTCGTCTGAAGTATTACTAATTCGGCTCCAGGTGTCCCGCCCCGTTCCTATTCATGATGTGAAATGGGCGACCATGCACCTATCCTTGCAGAACCCCCTCCGGGTACAAATCCGGTAACCTTCCAGGACGCGTGTCGGGAAACTGGAGGTCCGGCTTTCCCAGTGTGGGTTCAAACTCCTGGGAGTGGGGAGAGGAGCCCGAGGCCCACGCTGCCTCTTTTCCCGGTAGGAGAAGGTGCAGGCGGAGACGGGGCCTCCCGCGATGCAGGTGGCAGCTCGCGTCCCCTGAGAGCAGGCCGAGGCCAGGGTCC
Organism: Cheracebus regulus; assembly: GCA_963574635.1. NCBI lineage: Eukaryota > Metazoa > Chordata > Mammalia > Primates > Pitheciidae > Cheracebus > Cheracebus regulus. The sequence continues at coordinate 114,153 of CAUYQU010101236.1, read as the reverse complement.
CACACTCGCAGCGCTGCGACAGCCCTCGGGACCTCCCTCGTCCGCTGCTTGAGTTCCAGAGGCAGGTGCTTCCCTGTACTGGGCTTCAGAGTGCGGAGTTAGAAATCAGTTGCTGCTGGCTTGCAGCAGTCTCGCTCCTTGGAGCCCGGATAACTCCGAGCCTCCCGCCCACGCCCTCCGGCGTCGCGGGGGCGGGCACTGGGGGCGGAACGGAGCAGGGAGGGACCTGGAAAAAACACCCAGATTGCATTGCAGTGGGCGCGGCCGCCTGGAGAAGCCGGTTCCCGCTAGCCACCTCCCCGTGCGGCTCTCGGTGCGCGGTTCCCAGGTGCTCAGCTGTGCCCGGCCCAGGAGGTGCCGCCTCGCCGGGACGCGGATACCGGTGCGTGGCCTCCGCAGGGCGTTCCAGGTAGCGCACGGCGGTCCGGAGGCTCGGCGCCAAGTAGGCGACTGTTGCTGAAAAAGTGATTGGAACACTTGGGGAAGCCGGGCCCCGCCTGTTCTTTCTAGAGCTTTGGAGTTTGGATTAATCATTTGTGTAGCCCGTTTGGATAAACCGAAGACTTTATTAAATCAGCGCGTTTACCAGGGATTCCGCAGCAGTATCCAAACTGGAATCTTGAGTCTTGGAGTTGCCCATATTCACACAGACTTGCTTTCTTCCTAACTTATGCCTAGTGTTCCATTATTGAAGTGCTATGCTTGTGGTAGTTATTTACATGCTACTGCTCAAGGTCATCGTCAAGGTGTGATATTTCACACACACACACACACACACACACACACACACACACAAATAAAAAAATAAATTGCAACCTCAGGCATAAATGGGTTAAGGAAGTCTAATCCGTGGTTTCTGTTTTTTTGTTTGTTAGTTTTTGTTTTTAATTTAAAGGTGAATCTTTCCGGGTCGGGCACGGTGGCTCACGCCTGTAATCCGAGCACTTTGGGAGGCCGATGCAAGCGAATCACAAGGTCAGGAGTTCGAGACCAAACTGACCAACATGGTAACCCCATCTCTACTAAAAATGCAAAAATTAGCTGGGCTTGGTGGCTCCGCCTGTATTCCCAGCTACTCAGGAGGCTAGGGCAGGAGAATCGCTTGAACCCTGGAGGCAGAGATTGCAGTGAGCCGAGATGGCGCCACTGCACTCCAGCCTGGGTGACAAAGCAAGACTCCCTCTCCAAAAAAGGTTAATGTTTCGAACTATTTTTTCAAAGTTGAGGTTTTTTTTTTGTTTTTTTTTTTTTTTTTAATGTTCTCAAATTTATTCCCAGGGCTTGGAACTGAGCCTGATATATACTAGGCACTCAACAAATATTTGTTGAATGACTGTAATGAGTAACACCCATTTTTGCAGCTCATAGTCTTCTGAGCCTAGGGCAGAGTTCATTGCTGAAGAGGTGAGATGTCAAAATGGGGGAGTCTGCAGGTAATTTAAGACTTAAATGTTTAAAGAGTAGGTGCTAATTCTTCAAAAAAACTTACTTTTGTTAAATAAAAGTGTAAAATGGGGTGGTGGAGGGTTGGAATATATGTAATTCGAGCCAATTAGTTCCAAATAAAAAATGTTTTACTATCACTACCATCTACAAATCTAATTCAGTAAGGATAATCAGTGTAAGGTGGCTGGAAGGAACCTTGAGGAGAGAGGCTTATTTAAGTATTTGCTCAGGACCACACCTAAAACTCTCAAAACCTTGAGATTCTGGTTTTTTGTTGTGTTTTGTTTTTAAGCACCATCGACCCAACTTGAAGAATAGGTTATAAAATAACTGGCTTGTACTCTTACACACATTAAAGGCATCAAAGACAAAGACTGAAGAAGAACTTTTGGCTATTAAAGGAGTTTTAAGAGACATGACTCTGAACCAGAAAAACAAAAACAGACAAAAAAAAAGATCTGGTAGATTAAATAATAGTATGATATCCATGTTAATTTCCCATTTTCGTAATATTACTGTGGTTAGGCAAGAGCGTCTTTGGGGGAAGTATCTACTGAAGTATTTAGGGGTAAAGAGGAATCATGTCTATAACTTACTCTCAAAAGCTTAAGACAAAATATATAGAGAGAAAATGATAAAGCAAATGCAATAAAATGTTAACATTGGGGAATCTGTATAAGGGAATTCTTTATACTTCGTAACTTTTCTGTAAGTCTAAAATTATTTCAAATTAAAAGAAAATTTAAGCATCAGAGGATCTTTTGCTGCTACCGCCTTGCTGGTGGTTCACAAGGCTCTGTGTCATGACTTTCTTTTCTGTTAACTACTTGTACTGTAGAATTAACCCATTTTCTTCGTTTTTTCCTTAGTGAATGAAATAAGGTGAAAGAAAAGGTCACCATTTTCTGTGTAGTAATCCTTTCCTATACTTTAAGGTTGCTCTTAACTAACCTTTCCTAGAGTAGTAACTCCAAACTCTTGAAAGTTTTCATTGTGTATCTTACTTTCCTGCTTTTTAATCCTCTTCATTATCCTCCTTTGACCCTTTTTCTCATCACTTAGAGAGCAGCTCTTGAACTGGACAGAATACAAATGTGTCTGCTGGGGCTTGACCTTTGACACAGTGGTACCTATATATCATAATCTTTTTTTTTTTTTTTCTGAAATTCAATTGTCTTTATTCTAAAGATACAGGTAAAAATGTGAAGCTAGGTGCCATGGCTCACTCCTGTAATCCCAGCACTTTGGGAGGCCTAGGCAGCTGGATCACCTGAGGTCGAGAGTTGGAGACCAGCCTGGCCAACATGGTGAAACCTCATCTCTACTTAAAATACAAAAAAAAGTAGCTAGATGTGGTGGTGTGCACCTGTAGTCCCAGCTACTTGAGGAGGCTGAGGCAAGAGAATAGTTTGAACCCAGGAGGCAGAGGTTGCAGTGAACCAAAATCGAGGCACTGCACTCCAGCCTGAGCGATGTCTCAAAAAAGAAAAGTGAACAGATATATTGACATTAAATTCATAAAATATGAATATATTAAAAACCAGAAAGTCTGCCTTTGAAGATAAGAATTGAGGACCTATGTGTCAAGAATACTTTGCACAGTTTATACTATTGCAGTATTTGAATTTACTCCTTGTATATGTATAACTTTTTCTAAAATGAGAAATACTGTACAAGTGCAACTATTTTTACTATAAATCTTTATTTCCATAAAATTATAAGTAAGTGTCTGGTCAATAGATCCTATTATATAGCTATGATATCCCTTGAATTTGTTTACCTGGTAACAGTAGCTCATGTTTGTAAATCCTTTGGAACTCTTAAAATGATTTTACATACATTACCTAATTTATAAGATTCCTTTAGCTTTTCTGGTTTCCTTGTCTTAATGCATGATTATCATATTGAACTCTAGTATTTTTTTCCCCATCATGTCACATACACAAAATAGGAAACCAGTAGTTGTAATTTTCTTTAGCAGTTCTCAATGGAATTTATTTAATAGTTTAGTACTTTTCTTAAGTATTGTACCAAGCTATAATGGAATTGTAAGACTCATGCTTTCAGAACAGAGCCTTCTATTACTCGTGTGTTTATCTTGCTAGCCATATGACCATGTAAAGTTCCACGATATACGTCATAATCTTATTATTTGAAATGCAGTTCCCCTTATAAGACTACATAGCAGCACGACACACTGACTCCAGGTTCACTTGAGATCTCTAGATCTTTCTTAGTGTTCTTAGTTACACATACTTAGCTGTTCTCTTGTACTTACAAGAAAATCTTGCAGGCTGGGTGTGGTGGCTCACACCTATAATCCCAGCACTTTGGGAGGCTAAGGCGGGCAGATTATTTGAGGTCAGGAGCTCGAGACTAGGCTGGCCAATGTGGTGAAACCCCATCTCTACTAAAAATACAAAAATTAGCTGTGGGTGGTTGCAGACGCCTGTAATTCCAGCTACTCAGGAGGCTGAGGCATGATAATCACTTGAACCTGGGAGGCAGAGGTTGCAGTGAGCCGAGATCAGGCCACTGCACTCTAGTCTGGGCAACAGAGCGAGACCCCATTTCAAAAAAAAAAAAAAAAATTCTACAGTGAATCAAAGTATGAGAAAATGTTCTCAAATTATATAGTGGTAATGCTTGCACAAATCTAAATGTACTAAAACCCACTGAATTGTATACTTTGAAAGGATGAATATTATGGAATATGAATTATATTTCAATTTTTAAAAAGCAAATCAAAATAGAAACCAATAGCCACTGATATTTCTTATTCATACTAGATGCCTTTGTAAAAGAGACCGCATTTTATACTGCCTGGACAAGTCCAGCCTCTGAAGTGGAAAGGTAAGGAGAAGTGATGGTTAAGATAAATTATGATTTTCCATTACTCTGTGCATTACACATTTAAACAAATTACTGGTCTGAACCTTTATTATAGCGATTATTACAGACCATGAGAAAAAGTATGGGTTTAATAGCCGGCCCTGCCATTTGCTACCTTGCAGCCTTGGGCACGTACCTTAACCTCACAAGGACTCAGTTTCTACCTGTAAAGATGGAGATGTTGATGATGTGCACTTCACAGGTTTTAAGGGGAGAGATTTTGTGTAGAAAAGCTTCCCTAAGGGAAACAGACCTGAGAACCAGGAAGTTTACTACTGCAGAGGAATCTCCAAATGAGGAATGGTCTTTTGAGACAACCACAAAGGCTGATGATTCTCTAGCCTTAGCGTAGACAAAAAGACGCCATTGAGGCTTTTGAGTGGGACTTTACTGACTGCTATGTCAGAGGGAAATACACAGAAAAATACAGATAGGGAAATGCGCCATTAATCTGCACAGCATACTTATCAGATCCACCTGATCTTTGGGGATCACAGAGCTGATCCCATTTAATTGGGCATCCAGGTAAAAAAGATGCCACCAAGAGAATTCCTCCTTCCTTACTCCTGGCCTTTTGCCATCAGGGTATCAGTTACCCCCACCCGCCCAGCCCCTTACCCAGGAGTATGTCCCTGCCTCTTCCAAAACCCAGAGAGAGGAAAGCACAGCTGCACGCCTTATCTTTTAAGTCAAGGTGGGGTTGACAGGGGTGGATGTTTAAAGAAGGAAAGGAAGTATCGTTTCTCTTATTCCCTAAGGCTCTGTGTATCCCTGTAGTCTGCCTACTCACCTACCCATTTGGCTGAAAAAGGGCCAATTTTATTTTTCTGTCAAAATGTAACCCAAAGACCAGGAAATAGTTGTCACCCTGTTTTATAGCTGTTTGAAGTGTGTGAAATGGCTGGGTGCGGTGGCTCATGCCTGTAATCCCAGCACTTTGGGAAGCCAAGGAGGGCAGATCACCTGAGGTCAGGAGTTTAAGACCAGCCTGGCCAACATGGTGAAACCCGATCTCTACTAAAAATACAAAAATTAGCCAGGCATGCACACACCTGTAGTCTCACCTACCCTGGAGGCTGAGGCAGGAGAATCTCTTGAACCTGGGAGGCAGAGGTTGCAGTGAGCTGGGATTGCACCACTGCATTCCAGCCTGGGCAACAGAGCAAGACTCCATCTCAAAAAAAAAAAAAAAAAACACTGTGAAATGTTGTTAAGGTGAGATCGTATACTTGGCAGAAACTGCTGTTTGGAAACAGTGAAGATAATTGTTATGATAAGCCTATATCCCATCATAACGTGAATGACATGAATGGCATGACATGAATGCATGTCAGTGCATTCTTACCTATAGACTTGCAAGTGACTTTAAGTCTGTACAAACTGTCAGACCTGATGGGTATAGTCGTTTATTTAACAAATACCTATTGGCACCATACTATGTGCCAGGCAAGGTTGTCGGCATTGGAAATATGAAATGGTCCTTGCCGTTATTGAGTAGGGAGACAACTAGTCACAAAAACAAAGGTGTCTTTACAAATAGTGTTGAGTGTTCTAAAGATTCACCATGCTCTGCGACTGCACAACAGAGGGACATAAACTCCACTAGAGAGGCAAGAAAGGGTTCACTGAGAAGTAACACTTGAGTTATAATCCACAAGTAAGGGTGAAATAACCAAAGAGGTAGGAGCAGGTAGGGAAGAAGCAAAGAGCCTTCTCTGCAGCAGTGTGTGCAAACGTCAGTGGTGGGAGGGCACGTGGCAGAAGATGAGGGAAAAGGCCCAGGGACGGAAGGTGCTGGAGGAGGTGAGACCTTGAGAGTCGCTCTTGACTTCCCCCTGTGTCCTGTTGGTCACCAAGTCCCAGAAAATTGTCCCCAGTGATATACATTTCCCAGAACTGTGGAATCTTTTACCCAAGCTGCTACAACTATCCTACACAGTATGCACTAAACTTTCCCAAGTATACAGTGGTTCTTAGATTTCAATTTTTAATTTTACAAAGAGAGACTTTTTAAAAAAATTACCATTTACTGTCCATTTCATAAAAGAAATGCTATTTTTAACACACACACACACACACACACACACAAAAGATTAATTTGAGGCCGGGCACGGTGGCTCACACCTGTAATGCCAGCACTTTGGAAGACTGAGGTGAGTGAATTGTTTGCACTCAGGAGTTGGAGACCCGCTGGCAGAATATGGAGAATCCCCGTCTCTACAAAAAATACAAAAATTGGCCAGGCGCGGTGGCTCACACCTGTAATCCCAGCACTTTGGGAGGCTGAGGCAGGTGGATCACGGGGTCAGGAGATCGAGCCCATCCTGTCTAACATGGTGAAACCCCGTTTCTGTGAAAGATACAAAAAAAATTAGTTGGGTATGGTGGCAGGCGCCTGTAGTCCCAGCTACTCGAGAGCCTGAGGCAGGAGAATCACTTGAACCCAGGAGGCAGAGGTTGCAGTGAGCTGAGATCTTGCCACTGCACTCCAGCCTGGGTGACAGAGCGAGACTCTGTCTTAAAAAAAAAAAAAAAGCCAGGTGTGGCAGCACATACCTGTAGTCCCAGCTACTAGGGAGGATGAGTTGAGGAGATGTTGAACCCAGGAGGTGGAGGGTGCAGTCAGCTGTGATCATGCCACTGTAATCCAGGCTGGGCAACAGAGTGAGACCCTGTCTTAAAAAAAAAAAAGGAAAAATGTCATGTTAGGATTTTATCACCACTACCTGAATTTCCTCTGAAAATTACCAACACATCGATTTTCCTAGAGTTCATTTCCATTTTTAAAATTATAAAAATCAAAATTAAGTCTGTATAGTTCTACATGGTCTATAATGAAAATTGCAGTTCACTACCTCTCCTCTCCCCAAACTGATTCTTGCTTCCCAGAGACAGTTATTACTCACTTTCAGTTGTTATTCTTGTATTTACCTCCTCATTTGTAAATAATGCACTTACTACTATTAAAATTTTTTTTTTTTTTTTAGCTGGGTGTGGTGGCTAACACCTGTAATCTCAGCACTTTGGGAGGCTAAGGGAGGTGGATCAGTTGAGGTCAGGAGTTCGAGACCAGCCTGGCCAACACGATGAAACCGTGTCTCTACTAAAAATGCAAAACTTAGTCGGGTGTGGTGGCGAGTGCCTGTAATCCCAGCTATGCAGGAGGCTGAGGCAGGAGAATCGCTTGAACCCAGGAGGCAAAGGTTGCAGTGAGTTGAGATTGTGCCACTGCACTCCAGCCTGGGCAACAGAGTGAGACTTCGTTTCAAAAAAAAAAGCAAATCTTTTTTTAAAATTTAGAAGCCTACTTTAACCTTGTTATATCCTTTTCAAATGGAGTTACGGAGTAAAATGTACACCCTTGGCCAGGTGCAATGGATTACACCTGTAATCCCAGCACTTTAGGAGGCCAAGATGGGTGGATCACGAAGTCAAGAGTTCAAGACCAGCCTGGTCAAAATGGTGAAACCCCGTCTCTACTAAAAATACAAAAATTAGCTGGGAGGCTGAGGCAGAGAACTGCTTGAACCTGGAAGATGGAGGTTGCAGTGAGCCTGGGTGACAGAGCAAGACTCCGTCTCAAATATATATATATATGTATATTTCAAATATATAAAATATATAAATATGTGTGTGTCTATATATATACATACATATATATGTGTATATATATATTCTTTAGCTCAAATCTCAATCCATCTGTGAAGCTTCCCACAGAGAAGCCCTCACTGATCACCACCTTAGATAGACTATATTACTTACAATGAATGCTACTCTGCATTATTCCTTTCAAGTAGGCAACGACTTTCTTTTCTTAAAATTCTAGACTCCACCAATTAACAGTCATGTTTCTCATTGCCTGTTTCATGCCCATGATTAAATTCTCTTTATACAAGCATTAGAACTTGCTCCTGCTTAGAACTTAGTGGAAAAGGGATTTGCCTGGGGTTTCCATCAATTCTGCTGACCTCAGAGGAAAGAGTAAACACTTCTGAAATCACAGAACTGCTCCCAGTAATAGCACATCCCCTTCTTGTCCAAATGTGTATCCTTACTTTAGCTAGTTGAGAAAGTATCTGATTTTAACCAGAATTCATTTCTGCAAAGAATATTTTGAGTCAGGTCAACATTCTAGAGGGCAATATAAAAAGCCATTGTACTGATTCTCTCTGAGGAGTGGGGCCCATGGAGTTGTTGGGAATCAGCAGAAAGGAGGAGATTCTTACATATAAAAAAAAAAAAGATTGCTTTTATTTGTTGAGCAGACACTGTGTACCAAGCACCATTCTAAACCCTTATTTAATTCTCACAACCAAATGAAGCAGAGGTACTGTTTTTTGCCCCATTTACGATGGAGAAAATCAGAGGTTGAAAATAACTTGGTCAGGCTGGGCACGGTGGCCCATGCCTATCCTAGCACTTTGGGAGACTGAGGAGGGTGGATCACCTGAGGTCAGGAGTTTGAAACCAGCTTGGCCAATATGATGAAACATCATCTCTACTAAAAATACAAAAATTAGCTGGGTGTGGTGTCACACGCCTGTAGTCCCATCCAGTTGGGAGGCTGAGGAAGGAGAATCGCTTGAACCCAGGAGGTAGAGGTTGCAGTGAGCAGAGATGGTGCCACTGCACTCCAGCCTGTGTGACAGGAGCAAGACTCCACCTCAAAAAAGTAAAAAAAATAATAATAACTTGGTCAGCCTGGTCAACATAGTGAGACTCAGTCTCTACCAAAAATAAAAACACTTAGCAAGGCATGGTGATGCATGCCTGTAGTCCCAGCTATTCAGGAGGTTGAGATAGGAGGATCGCTTGAGCCCAGGAACTTGAGACTTCATTAAGCCATGATTGCACCACTGCACTCCAGCCTGGGCAACAGGGTGAGGCCCCAACGCAAAAGAAAAGAAAAAAAAAATGGCATAGATGCTAACAGAACTGGGATTCCTAGCTACAGAGTCTGACTCCAAAGACTGCTTTTTAGCCAACATGCCATGCTGAATATGAACCCCTTATATACTTCAGAAAATCTTACTTATAGGCTGGGCGCAGTGGCTCACACGTGTAATCCCAGCACTTTGGGAGGCCGAGGAGGGTGGATCATGAAGTCAGGAGTTCAAGACCAGCCTGGCCAAGATGCTGAAACCCCATCTCTACTAAAAATACCAAAAAAAAAAAAAAAAAAAAAAAAAAAGCCATGGTGGTGGGCACCTGTAATCCCAGCTACTTGGGAGGCTGAGGCAGAGAATTGCTTGAACCCAGGAGGTGGAGGTTGCAGCGAGTGGAGATCACGCCACTACACTCCAGCCTGGGCGACAGCACAAGACTCCATCTCAAAAAAGAAAAAATCTCACTTAAAAATAAGACATACTCTGACAAAGTAAAACACTTCCCTGTGAAAACGTGACTACAACATATGCACATGATTAATAAGCCACAAAAGTGAAGTACAGTGTCTAATATTTTAATAATCTAACATCTTAAATTCTATAACCTGCATGTTATCCCCTCAGATTGTTTATAAGATAGCCATGAATTATGAAGAACACTTGAAACATATTAAGTGACAATCTACAATTACTATACATAGCACGTTAGAATACATATTAAATATGTCATCAAACTTTACTTTTATGTATATATATTTGGAATAAATTAGTATTTTATTTCAACTCCTTCATTTCACAAGAGGCCAAAGAAGTTAAGTGACTTGCCCAACCAAGGTGACACAGTGAATTAGCGGCAGGACTGTACTCAAAGCTCAGGTCCCCTGGCTCCCAACTCAGTGCTCTTTCCCTGTCGTGTCCATGGCTACGCAGACAGCGTGCTCCCTCTGGAACATGCTGGTTTTTTTTTTTTTTGAGAGAGATTATTGCTCTTGTTGCCCAGGTTGGAGTGTAATGGCACAATCTTGGCTCACTGCAACCTCCGCCTGCTGGATTCGTCATTGTCCTGCCTCAGCCTCCTGAGTAGCTGGGATTACAGGCGTGAGCCACCTCGCCTGGCTAATTTTTGTATTTTTAGTAGAGATTGGGGTTCTCCATGTTGGTCAAACTAGTCTCGAACTCCCAACCTCAGGTGATCTGCCCGCCTCGGCCTCCCAAAGTGCTGGGATTACAAACTTGAGACACTGAGCCCGGCTGAATATGCTGTTTTTTTACATGGATGTGGAGATGTCAGTGTAGCTGGTTTGGCTTAAAATTAGTTATCTTGTTAAGGTTTTGGCAAGGAAAGGATATTCTTGGTTGACAGATCTTGTTCCTTGCAGCTTAGGTGATGGAAATGGGATTTGGATGGCCATTCTGATGCGGTCACCTCTTCTTGACACCCTGAAGTACTACAGTTTTGGAGACTGGCACATGAGAATTCAGAAGAGTCTGGAGGAGAGGGGCAGGAGGAAGAGAGTGGCATTTGGACAAGACTTTTCTTTTTTTTTTCTTTTTGAGATAGAGCCTCAATCTATCACCCAGACTGGAGTGCAGTGGCACAATCTCAGCTCACTGCAACCTCTGCCTCCTGGGTTCAAGCAATTCTCGTGCCTTAGCCTCCCGAGTAGGTGGAATTACAGACATGGGCTAATTACCATGCCCTGCTAATTTTTGCTTTTTAGTAGAAATGGGGTTTTGCCTTGTTGGCGAGGCTGATCTCAAACTCCTGACCTCAAGTGATCTGCCTGCCTCCACCTCCCAACGTGTGAGTCACTGTGCCAGCTGAGACATTCTTAAAAAAAAATTCAAAGACACGGGGTGAGGGGGCACACACCTGTAATCCCAACACTTTGGGAGGCTGAGGTTGGAGGATCGCTTGAGCTCAAGGAGTGCAAGACCAGCCTGGGCAACATAGTGAGACATCTCTATAAAAAATACAAAAATTCACAGGGCTTGGTGCCATGCAACTGTGGTCCCAGCTACTCAGGAGGCTGAGGTGGGACGATTGCCTGAGCCTGGGAGGCAGAGACTGCAGCGAGCTGAGATTGCACCACTGCACTCTAGCCTGGGCAGCAGAGCCAGATTCTGTCTTAAAAAATAAAGAAGTTGAACCTCTGCCTCATACCACACAGAAAAAAGTGATTAAATATAAATGTCCATTACAAACCAGGCTATTGATAAAAATAAAAAATAAATAAAATGTGCTTTACCAGGGAAGGACAATGCATAGTAAAAGAAACAAAAATAAATAAATAAATAAAACGATGGACCAAAAGGTAAGAGTTAAATCTATAAAATGGGAAAAATGAAGTACATCTGCATGATTTTGTATTAGGTAATGGCTTCTTAAATGTGACTCCAGAAGAACAAGCAACAAAGGAAAAAAAAAAAAAGGATGAATTGAATGTCATCAAAATTAACAGCTTTAGTACATCAAAGAACATGATCAAGAAAATGAAGAGACATCCCACAGAATGGGAGAAAATATTTTTAAATCATATATCTGATAAGGGTCTAGTATCCAGAATATACAAACAATTTTTATAACTGAAAAATGAAAGCTCTACTTGCTGTAGATCTTGGGAGAAAAGAAAAGAAAAAAGAAAAACAAAAGACAAATCACCCAATCAAAAAATGGGCAAAGGCCAGGCACGGTGGCTCATGCCTGTAATCCCAGCACTTTGGGAGGCCAAGGCGGGTGGATCATAAAGTCAAGAGAGAGAGACCATCCTGGCCAACATGGTGAAACCCTGTCTCTATTAAAAAGTACAAAAATTAGCTTATCATGGTGGTATGCGCCTATAAACCCAGCTACTTAGGAGTCTGAGGCAGGAGAATTGCTTGACCTGGGGAGGCAGAGGTTGCAGTGAGCCAAGATTGCACCATTGCACTCCAGCCTGGCAACAGAGCGAGACTTCATCTCAACAACAACACACAAAAAAATGGGCAAAATATTTGAATGGACATTTCTTTAAGAAATGTATGCCAGTTGCAGTGGCTCGTGCCTATAATCCCAGCACTTTGGGAGACTGAGGTGGGTGGACTGCTTGAATCCAGGATTTTGGGACCAGCCTGGGCAACAGGGTGAAACCCCATCTCTATAAAAATTAGCTGGGTGTGGTGGTATTCACCTGTGGTCCCAGCTACTTGGGAGGCTGAGGTGGGAGAATGGCTTCAGCCCAGAAGGTTGAGGCTGCAGTGAGCTGAAATGGTGTGACTGCATTCCAGCCAGGGCAGCAGAGTGAGACCTTGTCTCAAAAAAAACTAATAAACATACATACACATAGATAATAAGTACATGAAAAAATGCCCATAAGGAAATATCATTTTTATCTACACTATACTGGCTAAAAATAAAAAGGCAGACATGGTCGGGTGCAGTGGCTCAAGCCTGTAATTCCAGCACTTTGGGAGGCTGAGGCGGGCGGATCATGAGGTCAGGAGATCGAGACCATCCTGGCCAAAATGGTGAAACCCCATCTCTACTAAAAATACAAAAATTAGCTGGGTGTGGTGGTGTGTGCCTGTAATCCCAGCTACTCAGGAGGCTGAGGCAGGAGAATAGCTTGAATCAGGGAGTCGGAGGTTGCAGTGAGTTGAGATGGCACCACTGCACTCCAGCCTGGCGACAGAGCAGGACTCCTTCTCAAAAAAAAAAAAAAAAAGGCAGACACAAGTGTTGGCAGTATATGGAGAAATCAGATCAGAACCCTCATTCATTGTTGGAGGGATTGTAAAATGGTCCAGCCACTTTGGGAAGCAGCCTGACAGTTCCTCAAAAGGTTAAACCAAGAATTACAATATGACTCAGCAATTCCAGTCCTAGGTATATACCCAACAAATGTGAAGCCATATGTCCATGGAAAACCTTGTACACAAGTGTTCATAGCAGTATTATTCATAATAGCCAAAAAGGAGAGGATCGCTTGAGCACAGGAGGTGGAGGTTGCAGTGAGCCGAGATGGCAGCCCTGCACTCCAGCCTGGGTGACAGAGTGGGACTTTGTCTCAAAAAAAAAAAAAAAAAATTAGCCAGAAAGTGGAAACAATCCAAATGTCCATCAACTGATAAAAGGCTAAACAAAATGTAGTACATCCCTACAAAAGAATATTAGTCATCTATAAACGAGTAAAGAAGTACTGATACATGCTACAATCTGGATTAACCTTGAAAACTTTATGCTTAGTGAAAGAAACGAGTCACAAAGGCCACATGTCATATAATTCCATTTATATGAAATGTCCAGAATAGGCAAATCCACAGACACAGAAAATAGATGAATGGTTGCCAGGGGCTGGAAGGAAAGGAAGAATGGGGAATTTCTGCTAATGAATCCAGGGTGTCTTTTTGGGGTGATGAAATGTTCTAAAATTAGATAGTGATGTTGAGTTTACAACTCTGATACACTAAAAACCACTAAGCTGTATGCTGTACAAGGATGAATTTTATGGTGTGTGAATAATATGTCAATAAAGCTGTTATAAAAAAGAACTTATATAGCTTAAAATTATGTCTTTATATGTATTTCTTCCTCCTACTAGAATTAGACTGCATGGTAGGCAGCAAATACTAACAAGAAAGAAATTAAGAGACAAAAAGGAATAAAAATAAGAATGACAAAAGAAGAAAAAAAACAAAAGATAGAATTAGACTATGAGCTTTCTTCATCCTTACACATGGTAGATACTCAATGAACACAATAAATACTTGATGATCCAGTAACTAATTCATTGATCTAATCTTTGAAAGAAGTTTAAGACATTGACAGGCAGTTGGAAGGAAAAATGATTCTCTGCAAAGGCAGTGGCTGAGCACAGAGAAGGAAGAGCAATAGCATGAGCAGCCAGCAGTTCTTGATTGGCTAGGAGAAGCAGGGAAGGAAGCAGTATAGATAAGGGTGTTAAGGGTTGTACTAGCTACTAAATATGCTCCATATTTAATTGTTGTTAAATATTGTTAATTTATAGTGTTTGGCTGACTAAAAATATTTTCATGGAAAATGACAATTCAGTCTCTTTCCCCTGCACTTTTTTCCTGCCTCCTTAGTGTCATCAAAAGCTACAAGTAAGGCTGGGCACTGGGGCTCACGCCTGTAATCCCAGCACTTTGGGAGGCTGAGGCAGGAGGATCACTTGAGGTTGGGAGTTTGAGACCAGCCTGGCCATCATGGAGAAACCTGTCTCAAATTAGCCAAGGTGGTGGCGCGTGCCTGTAGTCTCAGCTACTCAGGAGGCTGAGGCAGGAGAATCACTTGAACCCAAGAGGCGCACGTTGCAGTGAGCTGAGACTGTGTTACTGCACCACTCCAGCCTGGGTGACAGAGCAAGACTCCATCTTAAAAGAGAAAAGAAAAAAAAAAAAGGCTACAAGTGAGATTGTACCAACTGGAAGAAAACAAGAAGTAAAAGTTTCATCTCTGATGGGCCCCAGCCAGCTCTGCCCAACCCCTCTTCTCCCGGAGGCCTCCTGTTCTAGAAGCCCGTGGCAATCCTCATGTACCATTTACCCAGGTACTTCGCCCTAATTTCACACTGTTTGAAGCCAGAAACCTGCTGTTTATGCCTACCTTCCCAGAGTCCTTCATTCTTTCATTCATTGAACAAACATTTGTTGGGCACCTGCTTTTTTCCCAGGGATTATGCAAGGCACAGACTATAACAGCAAATAAGTAAACTTTGCTGTCAATACCTGTCATAGTATTAAATGTTGAGTTGAGGCATTTCTGTTTGGCTATTAGTAGGATCATTTTAGAAAGAGCCTCAAAACCCTCTCTAGTGAACTTCTTGTGAGAACACTACCTTGTATTTGACTAGAACTATTCAAGGATTTCATATGCAAAATTCAATTTGATACTCAAATCTATTTTTTAAAAAAAGAAGGGAGGGCAGGTATTACCTTCATTTTGCAGATGAGACCAATGAGATTTGGGTTAAATGATTTTTTCAAGTTCACACAGCTAGTAAACGGCAAAGCCTGCTTGGAATCCAGCTGCGACTTCTAATTGGTTGCTTTTCCTCTTACCCCTTATGGAGACCAGAAGGTCTGACTCAGGGGCAGCTGCCTCTGTCTGTGTGTAAACAATAAGGCAGCAAAGGACTGTTGGGTTTGCTCTTTTTAAATTTTTAATAAACCATCACTGTGTTTATTATCAATTTAATAAACAAGCAACCATCAAGAAGCAAAGTAATGAACCCAACAGATAGGGACATTGTGAAATATGTTTCTGTGAGACTTGTAAGTGCACAGCTAATAAGAACAGAAATCATATTTTTCGCACAGGCTGTAGTTCCTGACTGGTAGAGGCCACCAAGAGCTCGAAACTAGAGATCCTTCTCATTTACCTCAGCTGCGGGCCTCTGTGTGAATGATTTCCAAACTCAGTTCAACAGGTGTTGAATCAATGGCCTATGGAGTGTCCTGTGCACTCAGAATTATAAACAAGAATGAGGCTCACCTCAGGTTTCAGAGCTCCCAGCCTGCATTAGGAAAACGAATAATTAAAATACAGTGTATGCTGCTTAAACCCAGGAGTTTGAGATCAACCTAGGCGACATAGGGAGAAACTGTCTCTACGCAAAAAAAAAAATTAGCCAGGTGTGTTAGAGAACACCTCTGGAGGCTAAGATGGGAGGATGGCTTGAGCCCAGGAGAGGTTGAGACTGCAGTGAGCCATGTTGGTGCCTGGGTGAGAGAGCAAGAACCCATCTCAAAAACAAAATAAAACAAAACACCCAAAAAAACCCCACAACAAACAACAAAATAAAACCAATGTGGGCATGGCGGCCCATGCCTGTAATCCTAGCACTTTGGGAGGCCAAGGTGGGTGGATCACTTGAGCCCTGGTGTTTGAGACCAGCTTGGGCAACGTGATGAGACCCTGTCTTGACAAAAAATAAAAAATTAGCCAGACCTGGCGGCACATGCCTGTACTCCCAGCTACTTGGGACGCTGAAGCGAGAGGATCACTTGAGCCCATGAGGTCAAGCCTGCAGTGAGCCTTGATCGTGCCACTGTACTCCAGCCTGGGCAACAGAGTGAGACCCTGTCTCAGAAAAAACCCAAAAACCAAAAAACAATACATCTCATAATGAGCAAGTGCTCTAATGATGCGGAAGTTTTTCTAAAAAATAAGGTGAGGAAGCACTTAACGTATGGTAAACATTACTTAATTCTACATCTGAAATCATAAATCTTTCAATCTCTAAGCTTTTCAGCTTCCTTAATGAAAATAAATAACATTTGTATTGAACACTTATTATGCAGTGGGCATTATGCTGTTTTATGGATAGTGTATCTCATTGAATCTTCATAACAACCTTAGTATTATTATTTTTTTTTTCATTTTACAGATCAGGAATCTGAGGCTCAGGG
Organism: Cheracebus regulus; assembly: GCA_963574635.1. Classification (NCBI taxonomy): domain Eukaryota; kingdom Metazoa; phylum Chordata; class Mammalia; order Primates; family Pitheciidae; genus Cheracebus; species Cheracebus regulus. Next base: position 97,519 of record CAUYQU010101236.1, on the reverse strand, counting down.
AGGTTAAATGACTTGCTCCAGGTACCACAGCCAAGAACTGGACAGAGCCCGTTTGGGCTCCTAAGTGTATCCTCTTAATCGTGCCCCTGTATGGCCTCTTTTCTCCTAATGCAGTGTTCTCTGATCTTACCGAGACATCCAAACCCTGGCCTCTGTCTTCTCCGGTGTCTCAGCCATCACCTTTCCTTCCCTCTCTATTCTCCTGCCATGACAGACCACTCACAGGTACCCAGTGGTGTGTGGTACGGCATCTGTTTACTTTTACACACATGTTCCCACTACCTGAATGAGCCAAATCACAGAGCCACCAAACCCATTAGCAAATCTGGCCAAATCTGGCCAAGGGAAAGATGAAAATGAGCCATAAGAGTATAGAGTATATTTGAAATGTTGGCCAGGTGTGGTGGCTCATGCCTGTAATCCCAGCACTTTGGGAGGACAAGGCAGGTAGATCACCTGAGATCAGGAGTTCAAGACCAGCCTGGCCAACATGGTGAAACCCTGTCTTTATTAAAAATACAAATAAATTAGCCAGGTGTGGTGATGGGCACCTATAATCCCACTACTCAGGAGGGTGAGGCATGAGAATCACTTGAACCCAGGGATTGGAGGTTGCAGTGAGCCAAGATCGTACCACTTCAGCCTAAGCGAAAGAGGGAAATTCAGTCTCAAAAAAAAAAAAAAAAGAAAGAAATGTTAATGTTACTTCTATAACACTGAAAGAATTGAAGACATTCCAGAAGTGGAAATTTATGGTAGCATTTATATGTGAAAAGATCTTACTGGTAGAATGTGGAGAACACATTCTCTCTAAGTGCAGTGGTAACATTCACATAATTTCATCCTGTATTGTAGGACAAAGATATACACAGTTAATACCTCAGGTTATTATTTTTACATATGGTATTCTTAGACTATAACAAAACAAAAATTTTAATGTGTTTTAATGCAATGTCTTTAAAAATAAACATACGTGGCTGGGCGTGGTGGCTCATGCCTGTAATACAAGCACTTTAGAGGCCAAGGCGGGCGGATCACCTGAGGTCAGGAGTTCAAGACCAGCCTGACCAACATGGTGAAACCCCGTCTTTATTTTTTAATAAAAAATAAAAATAAAAAAAAACATACGTATGTATATGTGTGTGTGGCACATATATATGTATATATACTTATCATCTCCTAAAAGCTAAGTCATAAAGCGAATCTGGGTCACATCATCAGTTTTGTGAACAACAAAAATTAAAATATAAGCTATAAATCAAATGCTGTTAAATCACTATTTAGAGGAAAATGTCTGCACTTAGATACTTGTAGTAATAAGTTTTATTAAAAGAAAGCGTAATGAATTATCTACTATAAAAAGAAACAAAGTATCTCCTTATTTTACAATCAAGTTTTGCCACATCTTAAAATTTTGCCACATTGTATGTAAAATTAGGGACTTGAAAAATCAGTTCTGTTAATTTTTTTTTTTTTTTAAGAGATACACGGTCTCACTATTTTGCCAGGCTGGTCTGGAAATCCTGGGCTTCACCCTCCTCAGCCTCCCAAAGTGCTGGGATTACAGGCGTGAGCCACTGTACATAGCCAGTTTTGTTAATTTTTAAAGAACTGCACTGGTTTGCTTATCAATTCTATTTTTGGTTTTTATTTTATATAACTAATGAACAAATCAACAGCTGGCTTGAGAAAAACGTGAGCAATCACTAGCTTAGTAAAATAAAAGGAAAGTTCAAATTAACAAAATCATGGACAGAGAAAAGCCAACATAACTCAAACATATTTTAATGACAAAATGTTATTTTAAGCCATAAGCTTATAAAATATGATAAAGAAATGGAAGAGGATAACTGCTTTTAATAGTGTAAAGATACCACACTCAAGGCAGTTGGAGAGAAACCATGAAGATACACACAATAGGGAGATAAATAGGTAATTATCAAATGAATAATAAAACAACAGACACAACCTACCATTTTATCCACTATTTCTGGAAGTGGAAAGAGGAAGAAGAGCGAGGGTGACTCAGGCCTGTAATCCCAGCTGAAAAGGGAGGATCGCTTGAGGCCAGGAGTTTGAGACCAGCTGGGTCAACATAGTGAGACCCCATCTCTATTTATTTTTAAAAAATAAGAATACATTCTCTTTTAATAAAAAAAAATATAAAAAGAAAAGAGTTTTCTGGAGCAACATTTAGAAATGTCAAGATTTGTGTGTGTGTGTGGCTACCATTTGACCCAGCAGCTATAACTTAGATTTTTTTTACTAAAGAAAGTTTAAAATATGTATGTATTTTTATTTTTATTTATTTATTTTTTTGGAGATGGAGTCTAGCTCTGTCACCCAGGCTGGAGTGCAGTGGCACAATCTTGGTTCACTGCAGCCTCGGCCTCCCAGGTTCAAGCAATTTTCTTGTCTCAGACTTCTCAGTAGCTGGGATAACAGGCACCTGCCACCAACACCTGGCTAATTTTTGTGTTTTTTGTAGAGATGGTGTTTCCCCATGTTGTCCAGGCTGGCAAAAAATATTCAAACACTTGAGCTCAAAGTGATCTGCCCATCTTGGCCTTCCAAAGTGCTGGCATTACAGCCTCGAGCTACTGTGCCCAACCAGTTTTGAAGGAAACAGTCTGTCCTGGTTCTTGTTCTACCTCTCTGGCTGGGCCTTTTTAGTAGTGGCCATTGCTGTGTCTCCTCCTCTGAATGCCCATCTCACCACATCATCTTTCTCTGGTTCACTGCCTGGCTTCATTTGTTGATGTCTTTCCAAGTCCCTGGTCTTCAGGACAGACCTCTCTTCCCAGTGCTAAGATCCTCTAGTTCAGAGGCTGGGCTTCAATCCTGATTCTACCACCCACTAGATAAGTGACCTAAGGTGACTTATTAAGCTTATCTGTTCATTCTTCGTCTCATCTGAAAACAAAATTACCTCTGCTGGGCACAGTGACTCATGCCTGTAATCCCAGCACTTTGGGAGGCCAAGGTAAGGGGAAGTTTGAGACCAGCCTGGCCAACATGACAAAACTCCATCTCTACTAAAAATATCAAAATTAGCTGGTTGTGGTGGCTCACGCCTGTAACCCCAGCTACCTGGAAGGCTGAGACAGGAGAATCGCTTGAACAATTCATTAAGGAGACTTGAAAGCTCAGCGGTTGTCTTTCAGAGTTCAAATATAGAATCTGGGTATGGGGCCCATAGAATTGAGGTTTTTTTTTTTTTTGAGATGGAGTCTTGCTCTGTCACTCAGGCTGGAGTGCAGTGGTGCAATCTCTGCTCACTGCAACCTCCACCTCCAGGGTTCATATGATTCTCTTGCCTCGGCCTCCTGATTAGCAAGGATTACAGGTGCCCACCACCACACCCGGCTAATTTTTTTGTATATTTAGTAGAAATGGGGTTTCACCATGTTGGCCAGTCTGGTCTTGAACTCTTGACCTCAGGTGATCCACCTGCCTTGGCCTCCCAAAGTGCTGGGATTACAGGAATGAATCACCATGACTGGCAGTAAATTGATTTTTAACCACCCTTCTGGATGATTCTGAAGCATGATTCTCAAGACTTCAGAAGGCTGCAGAACTAAATTAGAATCACCTGGAGAGTTTTTGAAACTCCCTAAGCCCAGCCTGCAGGCATATCTATTAAACCAAAACCTGCCGGGAAGCCCAGGCCCCAGTGTTTTCCAGAGCACCCCCAGGTGATTCCAATGCACACCCAAACTACAGAACCACTGGTTAGGCTCAAGCTAATATAATCTAATAGCTCTCTTTTATAAAGCACTTAAAATGTGCCAAACACTTCTCTCTCCCTCTTTCTCTTCCTCTTTCTTTCTTTCATTCTTTTTTTCTTTCTTTTGCTGTGTCTTTCTCCTTTTCTCTCTTTTTCTAAAATCTCTTCCTCTTTCTTTCATTTTTTTCTTTCTCTTGCAGTTTCTTTCTCCTTTTCTCTCTTTTTCTAAAATCTCTTCCTCTTTCTTTCTCTTTCATTTTTTCTTTCTTTTGCTGTTTCTTTCTCCTTTTCTCTCTTTTTCTAAAATCTCTTCCTCTTCCTTCCTCTCTTTCATTCTTAAAAAAAAAAAAAAAAAAAAAAAAAGAACAGACAGACACAAGTCATGGCTGCATTTTGCAGTGCCTGCAATCTCATCCCTTCTCAAGCCAGAGTGGGACTTCGTGGCTGCAGGCCTCAGACCCCACAGCCTGTGTAGCTGACTAACTTGTGGGCTGAACTCTGAAGAGGAACCCAGGGAGCTGGAGTGATTTCCTCAGGGATACACTGTTGCTCAGAGCAGAACTGAGACTTAACCAGCCTCTGTGCAAAGGGCAAGCAACCAAATAGGGTGGCTTCAAGGAATACAGTGGGAGAGAGGGGGCAGGCTTCTAATCTCATGACAGCCACAGACTTTACAAGTGACCGCCAACCAACCATTTCTCCTGCCCAGGCTTCTGTCATCTGTGCAGCTGAGAGTTCTGACTAGATCAGTGTGGTTTCCTATTTCCAGGAAACTCTCTAGGGGCCACAGACATAGCTGGGGGCCACCTTGGGGACAGTAGAGGGTCATGGTTGATAGGACATGAGCCGGCCAGCCCTGTTGCTCCACCTTGAGTCAACCAGAGAAGCTCAACTCTGTATAAGGTTCCCATTACCAAAGGCTTCCATTGCAAACACAGATTTGAAGTCCGCTGTTCTAAATGGTCTCTAATTCTTGGTATCGTATGTTTTTATCAAGTACATTCATTCATTCAGTGGTTCAGCAAACTTTTTTTGACAATGAGCAAAACCTAGGAAGACCCAGTCCATGTTTTTAGGATGTTCATAATTCAAGTGAAAAACAAGCATTGAACAAGCAAGCATCTTGCAGTGTGATAAATGATATTCATTCATGCATTTAGCAAATGTGTTCATTAAACACCTACTATAGGCCAGGCACCACTGAGGTGTCAGATATGAAGAGTGAGCAAGATAAGGTCCCTGCCAGAGTAAAACTTACATTCTAGTGGGGGAGATAAACAATAACAAGTAAATAGAAATGCAAAATATATCCCCCAAGGTGAAACGTGCAACTGGGGTGGATAAAGCAGGGTCGGGGGTCTGGGGAATGTTGGAAGAATTTGCTGTCCTGGGGCTGGGTGGTCAGGGAAGGGCTCTCTGAGTTAATGTGTGATATTGATTTTCCCATTCTGCAATGCCAGGACTGGGGAGAACCATTACAAAGATATTGGGCCTAGTGGAGGAGGTCTTCAAGGAAGACTTCCAGGAGGAAGAAAGTGACTTTAAATGGGAATCGTGATGGAGAGAGAGGGCCAGGGCAGGGCAGTGTCATGAGTCTCGTGCTGCCCCAGGGTTGCAGCATCAGCCACTGGCTTTCAGTAAGAGCCCAGTCAACAAATGGGGGCCCGGGTGGGGGTGTAGGGGGGAGTAGTTTTGATAAGATGCTCAATCCTTTCCTCTCCATCAGGGTCTGCAAACTGTGGCCCTCCCAGCCATCTCTGGCACACCACCTGATTTTGCAAATCAAGTTTTACTGGAACACAACCCATACCTATACTCAGCATCTAGGCCTGCGTATATTCTAAGGACTGAGTGGAATATTTAGGACAGAGACCGTGTGGCCCATGAAACTAAACATATTTACTTTCTGGCCTTTTACAGAAGAAAATTTGCTAGCCCCTCTTTTAGATAGTGCTTCTTCGCTCTGTCACCCAGGCTGGAGTACAGTGGCACAATCATAATTCACTGCAGCCTCCACCTCCCGAGCTCAAGCAGTCTTCCTACCTCAGCCTCCAGAGTAGCAGGGACTATGGGTGCATTCCACCACACCCAGCTGATTTTTTTTTCCAGTAGAGACAAAGTCTCACTATGTCGCCCAGGCTAGAGTTAGGGCCTTTCTAATCCTCACTGTCTGTGTGACCCAGCTGAGCACGCTTCAGCTCATTTTGATCTTAAAGACAGCTTTCCTTCTCTGAAATCTCCCAGCCGATGAAACATGCATAAAGCCCCACCTAGGGTTTCGAATTGTGATCGGTTACCCCCATAAGTACAGATGGCAACCAGATGTGACTTGGCAAAAAAGAAAGCAGAAATCGCTAGGAAGTGGAGGCTGCAGTCAGCAGGGCTTTTGGATGCACAGCCAAATGGACGTGATCTCCGGTCCACCCAAGACAGATGCTTAACTCATAGGAGAAATATTTTGCAGCTAGCATCACAGTGGTGCTTCCTGAGGCCCCGATGTGGTCAGGGCTGAGCTGGGAGCCTGGGGTTCCAGGCTTCTCAGGAAGGAGAGTGCAGTCCTAACTGCCAAATGATGGGCTGGGGCCCTGTGTGTTTAAATGATGCTTGAAGCTTGTATTGGTCCATGAGGAGCTATCATGCCTGTATGGATATTTTCTCACCAATGTCAATAGCCAGAGACCCAGATTCTAGTCCCAGCTCCGCTACTGATCAGCTGTAGGGCTCTGAGCAAATTTCTCCCATCTCTGAGCCTCAGTGTCCTCACAGTGTGGTTGGACATGATGAACTAAGGCCAATGGTGTACTGGAGTCAGCTGGCAGCGGCTCGTGGGAGCTCATTGTGTGCATCTCTTCCCAGCTGTGTTCATGTCGGTAGCTTGAAGTTAGAAGTTGTGGAAATATTTAGATTATGGAAATTGGCAAATGCTGCAAATCAAGGTCAATTTTTTTTCCTTCAGAAAGCCAGTTGTTAAGCATTGCCCAGCACGCCACTGTCTAAGGCCCACAGCACATCCAGTGCCTATGACCATGACCTCCCCCTGGCAGGACAGAGTGGTACCCAGTAAGAACACACATGGGGCACAGTTCAGTTCACTGGCAGAAGCCTACATCCCAAGCCTATGCTGGGGGCTAGAAAGGCAGTGATGCGAGAGAGGGTTAGTGACTCACCTTGGCTCACACAGCTTCCATCCCTGCCATCCCAGGCAGGGGGAAACTATGTGTGCAAAGTCCTGGAGAAGGGAGCATGCACTCAGGGGTCAGGGAATGGGCCATGGTGCAGCCCAGTGAGATGTTATGTGGGAGGGTGATGGAGGCAGAATGTCATCTCAAGTTGAAAGATGGAAAGTGGAGTAAGCACCAGGAACCCTGGGGCAGCCCAGGAGGGCTTCTTACAGGAGGTAGATCTTGAAGGAAGAGAGTCGAATTAGTAGGAACATGGGATTGTCAGCCAAGATTCCTCAAGGAAAACACGGGGAGAAGAGCAGACAACGGACCTTCCTTAGCCAGAGGGTACAAAGCCACAGTCCTGGGCTCCCTCCCTTCCTGCCCCTCATACCCACATGGCCCGCCCTGAAGTCCCAGACCTAGGGCCCTAGTTGGGCCATCCTTTGGCTGAAAGTCATTATTCCCTCAAGCAGGGTTTCTCACCCATGGCCCTGTGGACATCTGGGGTGTCCTGTGCATCACATGATGTCATCAGCGCCAGTGTTGCTGGCCCATTTTGCAGATGTAGAAACTGAGTGTGGCCAGAAAGGCGGGTCATTAGGCACAGCATTGTCTAAGAAATTAAACAAGGATGGGTCATGAGCAAACCCACATTCACTGGACAGAAATGACCAGAGGCCTCCAGGGTGCTGGTGGTATACTGCAGGAGCCAGGACTAGAGACCAGGCCACCCAGGCTACAAGGGAGGATGGGAAATAGAGTCTTTATTGGCTAACAGTCCTGTCCTGGCTAAAAGGAGTTTTAGAATAGAGTTTGAAAATAGAGACTTGGGCTGGGCATACAGTGGCTCACACCTGTAATCCCAGCACTTTGGGAGGCTGAGGCAGATGGATCACTTGAGGTCAGGAGTTCAAGACCAGCCTGGTCAACATCACAAAACCCCAAATCTACTAAAAAAAAAAATACAAAAATTAGCTGGGAGTGGTGGCCAGTGCCTGTAATCCCAGCTACTCAGCAGGCTGAGGCAGGAGAATCTCTCGAACCTGGGAGGCAAATGTTGCAGTGAGCCGAGATTGCACCACTGCATTCCAGCCTGGGAGACAAAGTGAGACTCCATCAACAAAAAAGAAAATGAAAATAGACACCGGACAACGCAGGAGGAAGGGAAGCAACTGCTAGTCACACCAGGCTAGAACAGACTGTGCAGGCAAGAAACACGAGGCCCCCGAGGTCGGCTGAATGTGACCCCAAAATCACAACCCCTGGCAGGGCCATGGACTTCAGCCTGGGAGAGTCCTGAGGACAGGAACCGCTTCTGACTCACGTCCTCTGTCTCCCTGTCTGCAGGCCCACCTCTGTGCCCACTCATACTGGTGATCCTTGACCAAGTGCTGGTTTATGCCAGCCTCCGCCCTGAGAATAAGGCCAGGGTTTGGGGGAGGTGAGGGAGACACTCATCTTAGGGGCAGAATGCAGGGGAATGCCCCAGAAACTCAACCACAAAGATAAATTATGTGTGTGTGTGTGTGTGTGCATGTATGTGTGTGTATATATATGTATACATATATACACACACACACACACACACACATACATACATAATTTTTCAAACAATCCCAGCACTTTAGGAGGCTGGGGCAGGCCTGGCCAACATGGTATATTTGCAAGGTTATGTGACTAAAACTACTCCAATTCCAAAACATTTTTATCACTCCAAAAAGAAACTCTGTACCCAGTAGCAATCATTCCCCATTCTCTTTTCTGCCCAGCTCCAAGCAACCACTCATGTGCTTTCTGTCTCTGTGGGTTTGCTTATTCTGGACATTGCATGCAAATGGAATCATATCATATGTACAATATGTTGTCTTCCGTGGCTGGCTTCTTTCACTTAGCATAATATCTTCACAGTCTATCAATATCACAGTGGCCAGGCACAGTGGCTCACACCTGTCATCCAGCACTTTGGGAGGCTGAGGCAGGCAGATCACTGAGCCTAGGACTTGGACAACATGGCAAAACCCCATCTCTACCAAAAAAAAAAAAAAAAAATGGCCAGTCTCATAACCTGGTCTCAAAAAAATGGGTAAATATCAATATCACAGGATGTATGAGTAGTTTGTTCTTTTTCATTCCCAAAGACTATTCTGTGGTCTGCATGCACCACATTTTGCCTGTGTATCCACAGGTGATGGACACGTGGAGCTGTCTCCACTTCTTGGCTGTTGTGACCAATACTGCCATGAACATTTGTGTGCAGGTCTTTGTGTGGAAATACCTTTTTGTTTCCCTCAGGTGTATATATAACTAAGAGTGGAACTTTGGGCTCATGTGACAAGATAAGTGCTATTTTAATGCAGTATTTTTTTAAGTAAAAATTAATGCAAAAGCCATGATGAATAAAATATTCACTTTTTTTTTTTTTTTGAGATGGAGTCTCACTCTGTTGTCCAGGCTGGAGTGCAGTGGTGCAATCTCGGTTCACTGCAACCTCCACCTCCCAGGTTCAAGTGATTCTCATGCCTCAACCTCATGAGTAGCTAGAATTACAGGTGTAAACCAGTTTTTGTATTTTAATAGAAACGGGGTTTCCCCACGTTGGCCAGGTTGGTCTTAAACTCCTGACCTCAGGTGATCTACCTGCCTCAGCCTCTCAGAGTGCTGGGATTATAGGCATGAGCCACCATGCCTGGCCTCCAATTTTTGGCTGTTTTTTGTTTGTTTGTTTGTTTGTTTGTTTTGAGACAAAGTCTTACTCTGTCGCCCAGGCTGGAGTGCAGCGGCACAATCTTGGCTCACTGCAACCTCTACCTCCTGGGTTCAAGCGACTCTTTCGCCTCAGCCTCCCAAGTAGCTGGGACTACAGGCATGCACCACCACGCCTGGATAATTTTTGTATTTTTAGTAGAGACAGGGTTTCACCATGTTGACCAGGATGATCTCGATCTCTTGGCCTTGTGATCCACCCACCTCAGTCTCCCAGAGTTCTAGGATTACAGGCGTGAGCCACCACGCCTGGCCTTCAGATTTTCAATGAAGTTAGGCTGTCTGTTTTATGATCCTGTGCTACTGTGCCACAGGAGTGGGCTTTTCCAATCAGCCCGCAGTTCCCAGCCCACATACGTTTGTGACAGCTGACAATAGATAGCAAACAGATTGGCAACCAGATTTTAGATACAGTCATTGTTTCTTGGGTATAGCGCATTCATTAACTTTTTCCACCTGGTTCAAAATATGAGTGGCTGTTCTGATAAACACATCTGGGGTACACAGTTTTCCTTTGGCCTCAGGCCTCCCTGTGGCTTTGACCACCTGCCCCATTTCAGTTAATCCTCACACATCCTCAGGCACCTCGTTCTCCAACCTCCCTGCCGAGGAGAGAGGAGGGAAGGAGCTTGCTACAGTCTACAGCTGGTGAGTAGTGGAGCTGGGATTTGAACCCAGGTCTAGGGTTGGAGACCCCGCCTTCACATGGTGCCTCTCAGCAGTGTAGCCTGTAGTTGCCCAGGAGGGTCAATTTAGCTCTCTGAAGTCTTCTCTTCAGGGAGGGGGCAGCCTCACTGTTACCAGGACAGATGTGAATGTGCAGAGGTCACTGTGAAATTTGGCAACCTGGGACATGGCGAAACTCCATCTCCACAAAAAAATATGTATACATACAAAAGTTAGCTAAGCGTGGTGGTGTGTGCCTGTAGTCCCTGCTACTCAGGAGGCTGAGGTGGGAAGCTTGCTTGAGTCCAGGAAGTGGAGGTTGCAGGTGAGCTAAGATCGAGCCACTACACTCCAGCCTGGGTGACAGAGTGAAACCCTGTTTCAAAGGCGGGGCACCGTGGCTCACAGCTGTAATCCCAGCACTTTAGGAGGCCAAGGCAGGCCTGGCCAACATGGTGAAACCCTTTCTCTACTAAAAATACAAAAAATAGCCAGGATTGGTGGCACACCCCTGTAGTCCCAGTTACTCGACAGGCTGAGGCAGGAGAATCACTTGAACCCGGGAGGTGGTGGTTGCAGTGAGCCGAGATCTCGGCACCGCACTCCAGCCTGGGCAACAGAGCGTGACTCTGTCTCAAAAAAAAAAAGAAATTTTCTTCCTCCCCTGGAAGCGCTTGCCATGAGCTACGCTGAGGCAATGGGAAAACCGTCGCTGAGTGAAACACCCCCATGTGCTGTAGGAATTTGCCAGTCAGGCCTCTCCATGTCCCCCAGTGAAGCCATCTGTGAAAACTTTACTTTAAAGCTAAGAGTTAGAAAAATAATTTGGTTCCCCCAAGAAACAGGTGTGTTTTTTCTTCGTGGACAGTGAGAATGTAACTGATTGTGCTTTCCTCTTTGCTTTCGCCAACAGGAAACTCAAAGCCAAATTTGCTGCTGTAAAAGAGTAGTTGTGTAGGTTCTTGCTTATTTGTTGTTGTTGTTTTGTTTTTGTTTTGGTAAGAAGGAATCTCACTCTGTCACCCAAGCTAGAGTGCAGTGGAACGATCTTGGCTCACTGCAACCTCCGCCTCCCGGGTTCAAGTGATTCTCCTGCCTCAGGCTTTCAAGTAGCTGGAACTATAGGCGCCTGCCACTATGCCCGGCTAATTTTATTTTATTTTTTTTTATTTTTAATGGAGACGGAGTTTCACTGTATCAGCCAGACTGGTCTCGAACTCCTGACCTTGTGATCTGTCTGCTTTGGCCTCCCAAAGTGCTGGGATTATAGACATGAGCCACTGCGCCCAGCTGACTGTTTATTTGTATTTTTATGTTTCCAATAGTATCATCCCTCTGGTAATTTATATTTGTCCTGATGGTTTTCAAGTTTTTATTTAGATGTTACTGTTTTACAGGTATATTTCCTGATGGTCCCTTAAATCCTTTGTGAACATGTCAAGAAATACACTTTTTGCAGGAGCTATAAATTGCTTGGCCTGTGCTTGGATGGATGATTCATCTCACCCAAAACACAAAGGTAGCAGCACTAGCATGAGTTATTCTGGGGCCACATCCAGACCTGGTAACTCCCAGCTGAGTCTGAAGACCTTTGCCTGAGCCTGGACTCCCTTTGCTTAGAGGAAGTGAGAAGGTTGCCTGGGGGCCAGGCACGGCCATTCCCACCATGCGGAACTGCTTGCCCAAGCTTCATTTCTCCAGTGCACTTGCAGAGGCTGGCCAGAAGGCCAACTAAGGGCCTGCAGGAAGATTCTATTCTGCTCAGAATTCTCCACCCACAGTTCCAGCCTTGGGCTTTGCGTTGCCAAACAGGCTATCTTCAGAGCCAGCCGAGAGCACACTGGGAAGGCATCTTTCGGACCCAACTTCCACCCTCTTTTCTGCCATTGTTCCTTTATAGAGCACCCTCCACCTGCCATGCCAAGCGTCTGTTGCTGTCTAGATGCTCTGAGCCCTGTGAACGTCGCTCTCAAAGGCAGTAGTGATGAGCTGATACTTCCGGGGGTCTTTACATTTTAAAAGAAGGCCTTAGGATAGGACACTGTTTAACCCAAAAATACAAAGAAGGCTGAATGGTGACATTTCAGGTCTCAGAGTATCTGGGTGAGGGCAGAGGTTTCTGTTTTGCAGGTGGGAGGGAGATGTATGCTTAATGGGGACAGAGAACCTTCCCAGAACTCATGAAAGCTTCTGGGTGGGTCTGCAAATAAGTGTGACGTGAATCTGACTGTCAAGCAAGCAGCAAGGGTTGGTCATTTCGGGGGGAGGATTAGGAAAAGGGAAGGGGTCAGGGTCTTGCTCATCCCAGCCAAGGGCACTTTCTCAGTTCCTTCTTCGTAAACCTGGACTGTTTCTCAGGCCTTCCGAAGAGGCTGCTACCTGGGTCTTCCCTGTCCTGAGAGTGAGTCATAAGAGAAGGAACATTCCTCTTCCAGGGATCGCCACCCACATTCAGCAAACCACTATCCCCTACCCTGGGCAGACAGCATCTCACAAGGAGAGCCTGGAACTCATCTCCCTCTGCCTCCTTCTTCCCAGGGAAGCCCTATGGGGCGGATGACTTCCTGCCTGTGCTCATGTATGTGCTGGCCCGCAGCAACCTCACGGAGATGCTTCTCAGTGTGGAGTACATGATGGAGCTCATGGACCCCGCCCTGCAGCTGGGGGAGGGTGAGTCACCACCCCCGACCCATCAGGTGCATTGCGCACCCCCAACTCAGCCACACCACGGGCACTCCAGGTGGCCCAATAGCACCTCCAGGATACCAGACTCACTGAGCGCTGGAGCTATGAATGTGAATGTGAATCCTACACAGGTCCTGTCTGGCAGGAGCTCACAGACTAGGAGAGATGAGCCAGTCCAGAGACTGTGCCACCTCCATGTAACAAGTGCTGCAATACTTGGAAGCCCAGAAGGCATAGGAGCATGTTACCCAGACTGTGTGATCAGGGAAGGCTTCTTGGAGGAGGTGACTTCTGAGCTGAGCAATGAAGGATAAATAGGAGCCAGCTGATAAAAAAGGGAAAAGGTTTGTAGCGGGAACAGCAGGAACTAGTAATGTAAAAGATGGGGTGAAGTGGCCTGTAGTGCTTACAGTAAGTCTGACAGAGAGTGATGATTAGTTCTTAGATAAGGGTGGTCCCAGGCCCCTTGCTCATAAGTCGTGGGTCAGGACCTCTCATCAGTGGGAGGTTAATGATATGGGTAAGAAGCCCTGCACTCCTCAATAGGATGAAAGCAGAGGTGTGGTTTGGTCCACCCCACCCTCAGTTTCCCTTCCCCTTTCCTCCTTCCCACCACATCCTCCCACCCACTTAGTCTCAGCAGCCTGTCTACCAAGAATTTCCTGAGGGGCAGCCGCCCAGATACCCGCTCTGACGGATCCCTGACTTCTCCTCTGAGACATCAGCCTCAAAGGACGGAACTATCCTCCCAGGCCCTGAGGGTCCCCCTTGGGCTTTGTGGTTCTTGAGATGAGCAGACTCTCTTTGCATCTGTTCGCATTTTTTTGCATGTTCCAGTCTCTGGGGTGATAGTTTGATGAGATAGTTCTGTGAGTTGTTGACAGCTCAGGGGAGCGTGTTAAAGCCATGACGTTTGCTGTCATATATAACTTTGGCTTGTGTCACTGGGACCTCTGTATCTACCTTTTTTTTATCTCTTTAGTTAAAAATGTCCTGTAATTGGAACAAGTAGTCTTCCAGGAGGTCCAGGTATTCAAGAGAAGCCAAGGTTTCTTCAGCAGTGATTATCTGCTGCCCAGTGCAGCCATCTACTCATCCATCTATTCATCTGTCTACTCATATGGCCATCTATGCACCCACTGTTCACCTTCCCATCCATCCATGTATCCACTCATCCATCCAACCACCCACCCATCTACCCATCCCGCCACCCATCCATCCGTCCATTCATCCACCCACCCATCATCCATTCATCCAGCTATCTACTCATGCACCCACCTACCCACCCATCCACATATTCACTCATCCATTCACATATTCATCCACTCATCCACATATCCATCTACCCATCCACCATTCATCCATCCACCCACCCCTCCATCATTTATTCATCTATTCACCCATCCATCTAACCATCCATCCATCCATCCATCCATCCACTCATCTACCCACTCATCTACCCATCCACCCACCCATCCACATATTCACCCAGCCATCCATGCATCCACTACCTATCCACCCACCCACCCATCCATGCATCCACTCATCCACCTAACCACCTACCCATCCATCCATCCATCCATCCATCCACTTGTCCATCCATCCACCTGCTCATCTACCCATCCACCCACCCAGCCACATATTCACCCAGCCATCCATATAACCATCTACCCATCCACTCACCCACCCATCCATCCATCCACTCATCTACCTAACCACCTACCCATCCATCCATCCATCCATACACCCATCCATTCATCCATTCACCCACCCACCCACCCATCCATCCATTCAACCATCCACTTACTCATCCATCCACCCACCCACCCATCCACCCACTCATCCACATATTCACCCAGCCATCCACATAACCATCTACCTATCCACCCGCCCACCCATCCATGCATCCACTCATCTACCTAACCACCTACCCATCCATCCGTCCATCCATCCATCCACTCATCTATCCACCCATCCACATATCTATCTAACCATCCACTCATCCAGATATTCGCCCACTCATCCACATATTCATCTACCCATCCACATATTCATATACCCATCCACATATTCATCTACCCATCCACTTACCTACCCAGTCATCCACCCATTTGTCCACTGTCCATCCATCCACTCATCAATGCACCTACCCATCCACATATTCACCCACCCACTCATCCACATGTTCACTCACCCATCTACATATTCATCCACCCATCCACATACCCATCTACCTATTTACCCATCCATCCATTCACCCACCCATCCATCCATTCACCCATCCACTTACCCATCCATCCATTTATCCATCCATCCACCCACCCACCCATCCACCCACTTATCCACCCATCCACCCACTCATCCACATATTCACCCAGCCATCCACATAATCATCTACCCATCCAGTCACCCACCCATTCACCCATCCATCCATCCATCCACCCACCCATTCACCCACCCATCCATCCATGCATCCACTCATCCACCTAACCATCCATCCATCCACCTAACCATCCACCCATCCATCCATCAACTCATCTATCCACCCACCCACACATCCATATTCACACATCTACCCACATACCTATCCACACACCCTTCCACATATTCACTCATGCACTCATCCACATATTCACCCACCCATCCACATATTCATCTACCCATCCACCCACCTACCCAATCACCCACCCACTTGTCCACCATCTATTCATCTACCCATCCACTTACCCGTCTACCCCTCCACTCATCCACCCACCCATTCATCCATGCGAGACATGTGGGCTGTGGTGTAGGACAAGACAAGTAAGGCGATAGCCTTGTGTAAATGAATGAATGAAGAATGAATGAATGCCTTATTCTGCACCCCACATTTTGGGACTTCTACCTCCTCAGGCCTTCATGGGCCTTCTTCCTTGGTTTCCCCAAGGAAGGGAAGCTCTCAGCATGCACACAGAAGAACCACAGGCATAGTGGCTGAGCAGGAAAAGGGCAGGGACATCCTTGGGCCAGCAGCCCTCTCCCATGGATTTGCACCCCCCACCCCAATCCTGCCGTGGCCTCCTGGGATCCTTCCTCCTGTTCCCAGCCTAGGAGATTTGGGTGAGAAAGATAGACGTTCTTGAGGCTGGAGAGCATGTCAATTCTGGGCTACTTCAAGTATTTGGAGGACAAGCCAAAGTACAAAAAAAAGTTCATAAAGGTCTTAAACAGTTCCTAGATTCTGACCAAGGCTGCCTGAATGCCCTGCATCCAGCCCTTTTGTCAGACTGGAGGCAGAGTCCCCCACTCCACCTCTGGCACCATAGGGAGGGCAGAGGGTACACTGTCCCTCCTGGCAGCCCTGTCTGACCACAGCAGTATCAGACCTTGCCCACAGCAGCTCCAAGGGCCGGAGGACAAACCCATACCATGCTGTGCACACCAGCAGGTAGGGTAAGTGGCACGGGTTCCTCCCTGCACCTCTCTGCCCTACTTCAATAGCCAGCGTATGGGAGGTCACAGCACCTAGGACAGCCTGCCTCGCAGGTGTTTGCCTCTGGCACCGAGATGATCTTGAGGCTCTCCAGCTAGCACAGGGCCTTCCACCTTTCAACAGCCTGGAACTTTCATCTTCATGGATCTGGGCCCCAGGGCAGAGGGGCAGGGGTGAGGTGGTGTTTCTGAGTTTCCCCGGCTTAGCCCTTCTGGCTTAGTGGGGTGGTGGTGCAAAGGTACCTGATCATCGCAACCTCTGCAGTACAGGCAAGGAGGGGAACTGATCCCCCACAGAGCTCAGAGATGCTTAGGGTGGGAGGTGGGGGTTCCCAGAATCCTGGGAACTTAAATTGCTAGAACCTAAGAGAACACAAAGTACAGTAAAAAGAGCAGTTTGGAGGCTGGATGTGGAACCCTGTTCTGCCTCTGACTGGCTGCAGACCCTGGGCAAGGCACCTGCCCTCTCTGGCTTGGAAAAGTGAAGACACTGGGCTAGACTGGCAGTTTTCACACTGTCTGTGAAAGTGCAGAGGTGGCTGGGTGTTAGTTTATTTGGGATGCTTAACAAAATACTATAAACTGGATGATTTTGGAACCATGGGAATTTATTTCTCACAGTTCTGGAGGCTGGGAAGTCCAAGATCAGGGCACCAGCAGACTTAGTGTCTGGTGAGAACCCCATATTCTGGTTCATAGATGGTGGGTTCTTGTTGTATCTTCACATGTGGAAAGGACAAGGCAGTTCCCTGGTACTTTTTTTTTTTTTTTTTTTTGAGAAAGAGTCTCTGTCTGTCACCCAGGCTAGAGTGCAATGATGTGATCTTGGTTCACTGCAACCTCCGCCTCCTAGGTTCAAGCAATTCTTGGCCTCCCAAGTAGCTGGGATTACAGGCCTGTCCCACCACACCTGGCTAATTTTTATATTTTTAATAGAGATGGGGTTTCACCATGTTGGCCAGGCTGGTCTTGAACTCCTGACCTCAAGTGATCTGCCTGCCCCACCCTCCCAAAGTGCTTGGATTACAGGTGCAAGCCACCTGGCCTGGCTGGCACTTCTTTTATGAGGGCACTAATCCCATTTATGAGGGCTCCACCCTCATGACCTAATGACCTCCCAAAGGCCCCGCCTCCTAACACCATCACATTGGAGGTTAGGATTTCAAAACAGGATTTGGAGGAGGGGGACCTAAACGTTCAGACCTTAGCACATGGGGCAGGATGAGGGATGGAGCTGGGCCTTGCCTTTCTGTGTTTCATAGTTCAGGTGAGCAAGCCATTCTCTGTTCAACAGAAAGCCTTCCAGTCGGATTCTGTGCACCTGGGGACCTTCAGATTCTCTCAGCCTGTTCCACGCGCTGCAGTTTAGCACAGGACGAGCCACAGGTTCCCACTTTCCTTGCAGCAGGCATGTGGGGCAGGAGAGATGAGGGACTTGTGCAAGGGAGGGCCTGAGTGCCAGCTTGCTGGGGCCCCCACTGGTCTCTTGTGTTACCAGTGACCCCTCCCCTTAGTCTGACTGACAGCTGGCCATGCCCAGCTGGTATCTTTCAAGAGGCAGTGGGTTTTTCCATTCGCCCCAGGGAGAACAGCCTGCTCCAAAACTCACGGTGGGGCTGCCTGCCACCTAGTGGTCCTGGCAGACATTTCATGGCCGCAAGTCCAAGAGGGAAGTTGGCAGAGAGAGAGGCCCCAGGAAGAAGCCGGGCTGGAGCAGGCAGGAGTGCAGCTGCAGGGCGAGACGCCCCCAGAGCACCTCCCTGAGGCCTCAGAGCCACCATGCATCATTGACACACTCCGAAGCCCTCGACTTTACACATACTCCTTCCCTTCTCACAGCTTTATGGCATTTGCAGATGAGGAAACTGAGGCATAGAGAGGACATTAGCTCACCTGAGATTACAGGGCTGGCTGCTACGGAGCAGAGACCTAGACCCTGCTGTCTGACTCCAAAACTGAGGGTTTACAGACAGCACACTGCACTCACCTCTTCCATTGCCAGCCAGGGAGACATAAGCCAGACAGGAAACAGGACGACCGAGAGGTGTCTAGAGGATGTAGACTCAGGGCAGCAAGGGCTGGGGCGCCAGAGCCGGCTTCCTGACCTGGTGGGGCTTTAAACTCAACTCACAAGGGAGATACATAAGTGGTTCAGTGGTTCTTCTCTCGTTAGGGACACCAAACCATGTTTCATGGTAGCTTTGAATTTGGTTTTTTCCAAAAATCTCTGATTTATTTTTCATTATTTTATTTATGTATTTATTTATTTTGAGGTGGAATCTTACTCCAGGCTGGAGTGCAGTAGTGGAATCTCAGCTCACTGCAACCTTCACCTCCCAGGTTCAAGCAATTCTCCTGGCTCAGCCTCCAGAGTAGCTGGGATTACAGGTGCACACCCCTCGCCCAGCTAACTTTTGTAGTTTTGGTAGAGATGGGGTTTCATTGTGTAGGCCAGGCTGGTCTTAAAACTTCTGACCTCAAGTGATCTGCCCACCTCAGCCTCCCAAAGTGCTGAGATTACAGGCGTGAGCCACCACACCCAGCCATCTCTTTCCTACACTGCTGTGAAAGGGTGGGTGATCCTATGGCCATAAACCCTTTTATCTTACCCTCACCCCCCTGCCCTGCCACCTACTGGACCAGGGTGTGAACTTGTCCCATATTGGTTGTAGAATTGAAAGAGATGTGTGGGCCAGCTTCACCCAGTGCAACAGTTAGGAATGCTTTGGGCTCCATGTAACTCACAAAACTAATAGTGGTTTAAATCAGAGCAAGGAATTTGTCTTCGTCTTCCTCTCATCGAGAAGTCCAGTCTAAGCACCTGGTAAGGATGGCCATTTGTATCCAGGGATCCATGGGCCCAGCTCTTTCCATTTTTCCTTAGCTGTGGGCTTTGGCTTTATGCCTGTCACCTCTGATCAGAAGACAGCTGCAGTGCCCCCAGTAATGCCTCTGGGTTCCAGGCAGAAGGAAGGGGGACAGGCAGAAACCCAAAGGGATACATCCACTAAGCCTGCCTCTTTCAAAGGCTTTCCTGGAAGCCCCACCCAGTCTTCCACTTACATCTAAGGGGCCACAGCAGAGTCTCCTGCCTCTACAAGCTGCAAGGGAGTCTGGGAAGTGAGCATTTCAGTTATGTTCCTTCCCCAGTAAAAGCACAGTTCAGTTAGGTAGAAGGGGCGGACATGATTTGAGTGGGGCACTCGCAGAATCTGCCTCAAGTCAAAAAGTCATCATCCTGGCTGGGCACGGTGGCTCACACCTGTAATCCCAACACTTTGGGAGGCCAAGGTGGGTGGATCACTTGAGATCAGGAGTTCGAGACCAGCCTGGCCAACATGGTGAAACCCCATTTCTACTAAAAATACAGAAAGTTAGCCAAGCATGGTGGCTCACGCCTGTAATCCCAGCTACTCAGGAGGCTGAGGCAGGAGAATTGCTTGAACTGGGGAGGCGGAGGTTGCAGTGAGATGGGATCATGCTATTGCACTCCAGCCTGGGCAACAAGATAAAACTCCATCTAAATGAAAAAAAATGATCATCCTGGCCCTAGAAAGGCTGGGCAGAAAGGGCTGGCCAGTGGTGGGAAAGCCCAAGGAAGCACCATGGAGGGTGGGCGGCACTGGAGACCAGAGAGAGCAGGATGTCCAGGGTCTCCTCCCCTCCTCGGGGCCCTTGATCTCTTTATGCCTTGGCCAAGTCACCTTCCCTCTCTGGGACTCGGTTTTCTCTCTCTAAAATGAGGGGGCTTAACAAAGTTAGTATTTTTCAAACCTTTTAACCAAAGTCCCAAACAAGCTCAAGAGAATGAACTTGTAAGCATCGTGTAAGATACTGCCTTTTATCTTAAAACTTTATGAAAATTTTGCAGTCTGAAGAATCTCAAAGCTTAAATTACTTTAGGAAATACTATGTATTAAGAATATGTGTGAGGCCAAGGCAGGAGGATCACCTGAGTCCAGAAATTCAAAACCAGCCTGGGCAACAAAGCAAGACCCCTTCTGTACAGAAAATTTAAAAATTAGCCTTCAATCACTTGAGCCCAGGAATTGGAGGCTGCAGTGAGCTATGTGTGAATTAACTTAAGAAATGGATAAATGAATGATTCAAATTTTATACTTATTTAAAATCTTTAAAAATTGCATGTAATGGTATAACCATAATTAAAATTTCCTTCATCTTTTTGAAAATTATTTTTAGAATAGATAATACATTCACATGGCTCAAAATTCTAAAGCATGTCAAAGTTCCTTAATTTATAATGAGGTTGGCCTAATAAACCCATTGTAAATTGAAAATATCTTAAGTTGAAATGCATTGAATTTACCTAACCTACTGAACATCATAGCTTAGCCTAGCCTACCTTAAACATTCTCAGAACAGTTACATTAGCCTACAGTTGGGCAAAATCATCAAAAAGCCTATTGTGTGTGTGTCAAAAATCATTCACACAGGCCGAGCACGGTGGCTCATGCCTGCAACCCCAGCACTTTGGGAGGCCAAGGCAGGCAGATCACCTGAGGTCAGGCATTCAAGACCAGCCTGGCCATCATGACAAAACCCTGTCTCCACTAAAAAAACAAAAATTAACTGGGCATGGCGGCATGCGCCTGTAATCCCAGGCACTCGGGAGGCTGAGGCAGGAGAATCACTTGAACCCGGGAGGCAGAGGTTGCAGTGAGCCGAGATCACACCGCTGTACTCCAGCCCGGGAAACAGAGCAACAGAGCCAGACCTAGTCTCAAAAAAAAAGAAAAAAGAAAACATGCAAAGCCTATTTTATAATAAAGTGTTGAATATCTTATGTAATTTATTGAATACTGTGCTGAAAGTAAAAAAGAGGATGGTTGTGTGGGTCCTTGAAGTATGGTTTCTGCTGGATGTATATTGCTTTCACACCATCATGAAGTCAAAAAGCGTTAAGTGGAACAAATCATTGTAACTGAGAGCCCATGTATATGTGAGACACAGGGAGACGTCTCCTGCCCACTCTGTCTCCCTCCCACCCCTTTTCCCACACTGAAGGTATTCCCATTTCTGTTTCTTGTGTATCCTTTAAATCTGTAAATGTTTTGAAAACCATTTTTAAAATAAGCAAGAGTTCCATTCTCAAGGGGGAGCCAATGAAAAGTTTTGAGCAGGGCCCCAGGCAGCTCAGGGTTGGAGTCTAGAAAACTTGCGGAGGCTGGATGGTGGCGTGGGCGGAGCTCAGCTGCCGCTGGCGGCGGTGGTGGGCGGGGCTTGGAGGAGGTGGGTGGGGCTGGCCAAGCTCCTTGTCTCTGGTGGGCGGAGGCGGTCCTAGCTCCAGTTCCACACCCATGTCCACGCAGGTTCCTACTATCTGACCACCACCTACGGGGCCCTGGAGCACATCAAGAACTACGACAAGATCACGGTGACCCGGCAGCTGAGCATGGAGGTGCAGGACTCCATCCACCGCTGGGAGCGCCGGCGCACGCTCAACAAGGCCCGGGCCTCCCGCTCCTCCGTGCAGGTGACAGCTGGGACCGAGAGTGGGAGGGGCCCAGGGGGACCTTGTCCCAGACACCATCCCTGCTGCCCACTGGCTCAGGAGCCGTGACATCGCCTGGCTGCTCCAGCCGCCCAGCCCTGCCTTAGGGAGCAGTGAGGCTCCCCACACCAAAGGAAGGGCACCCAACCCCTGCCGCCACTGTGTGTCCAGGACTTGGGTGCGCCTAGAAACGTATCAGCAGGCATTGGTGTTCTCGCTGGGCAGGCAGGAAGGCTGCGGGAGGAATGAGACACGTGTACCCATCATTCCTTAGCGCCTCCTACGGCCCAACGCCCTGCCAGGGCTGGAGATGCGGACTTTCCGTCCCAGTCCCTGCCTTTAAGGAGCCCACAGGCTGATCTACAGCCCTACCCCTTAGTCCCTGGACAAATGCAGCAGCTGCCAAGGGTCTCCGTAACCCCCAGCAGCCCAGCGGCCCACTCCTCCCCACACTCTATGGACTCGGTATTCAAACCAGGCCTGCCCCTCCCCAACTTCATTGCCCCACCCATCCCCAGGCTGCATCAAATCCAGCTGCCCCCAGGTCCCCAAACATTCCCAGCCTAGTTCACTGGCTTCTCAGCCTCTGCCCTCACTGGTCAATCTCCCCTTCTTCACTGGCCGTCACTGCCCATCCTTTAAGACAACTCCGTTTCCCCAACAGCCCCTCCTCTGAGAAGCCTTCCCTGATACACACACACACACACACACACACACACACACACACACACTTCCCACAGGCTGGGTGGGTGCCCTCCTCTGGGCTTCCGGCAGCCTCCCCCTTTACAGCACATATCACGTCCTATCATCCTCTGAATATGAAGCTGTCACCTCTGGGAGGGCACAGCCCATGGTTCACATGGCTCAGGAACCCCAAGCCCAGGGCCTGGGACAGAGTGGGACTGAGTGTATGAAAAAAGGAAGGAGTTGGACCCAGTGAGCTGGGCACATCTAGAGCTGCAAGCAGCTATGCAGACTCACTCCTCTGACACCCAGAGCACACTAGTCCTGAGCCCCGCTCCTGGCTTTCAAGATGATAAGCAGAGCACAGGCCTGGGAGGCAGGAGGCTAGAGTTCTGGACCTGGCCCTGTACGAGCTTGCTGTGTGACCCTCAGCAATCCCTGCCCCACTCTGGAACTCAGTTTTCCTGTCCACACAGGCTGACTATGGCTAATCAATTGAATAACTGACTCTCTGGGGAAAAAACAAAAGCTCTGATTTTAGCGTCTGTCCATTTCCATGGTGTGAATACTCCATGGCCAACTTCAGCTTGGCATCATTGAATGTGGAACTGGAACGAAGTGTGTGCAGTCAGCTCTCCCCGGCCAGTGTGAGCCATCAGCTCCAGCACACCTTTATTCCCACCCCTCCCAACACACTGGCCCCCCATGGACTGTGGGGACATGGACATGGACACTCTTGGTCCAAGCCTGGCCTGGGCCTGTACTTCCTGCCTCCACCCTAGGGGTTCCTGATGCCGAGCCAGGCAGAGCATGGGTGAGAGTGACCACCCACTGCTGGGGAGACGGAAGCTTGGGAGGGGTCCCTCTCAGCACATCTGGGATCTGGGAAGGGCACCGCCCTCTGCCCCCTCCCAGTGCCTCCTCTGCACCCCCTGCCTTGAGGGGTGGGCATCCCCTGGGGAGGAAAGCCCAGAGCCGGACGGTCACCAGCAGGTGGATAGGACCCTGGGAGGCCTAATGGAGGACAGGGAGCCCTAAGGCAGCCACTAAGAGGGAGTGGGCCGGGCTTTTTCCCTCCTGAAAGAAATGAGTGGTGCCCCTGAAGCACCCTCCTAAGCCCTCGCCAGCAGTGGCCATCAGGTTCTCCGCCAAGCCAGGATCTTCAGGGGCTCCGGGCGCAGGCCTGCTGTTCCCAAGCAAGCCACAAGGGGGCAGCCCCGCACGCAGCGTCACTTCCTGCAGCCCAGAGCCCCGGGGAGGCTGAGGCCGCTCCGCGCCGGAGCTTCCCGCGTCTGCTCACCCAGTAATGCGAGGCTGTCGCTGTCCCCACTTTACAGCCAAGGCTCGAGGAACCAAGGCCACACAGGCAGTGGGAGCGGATTCAAAACCCGCGTGTGTGGGGTAGGGGCTCTAAGGGTGGAGGACGGCGGGCGAGCGCCCTGCAGGTGCTGCGACTGCCCAGCCCCAGCCGCAGGCGTCGCCTCACCCTGCCCGCCCCGCTGGGGCCCTACCCGCCCGACTGCGCCCAGCCTGCTTCACCGGGTCCCCTCCCGTTTTACCAAGCCCTGCCCCTCGCAGCTCCTCAGAGCCCCGGGGCCCTTGCAACCCTAAGAGGCTGGACTGTGCCGCCCGTCCGCACTGTGGGATGCCCGGGCCGGCTCGCACCTCCCTGATCTATGCTGCCCTCCGTGCCCGGCATTGCGCCTGGGTTGCCGGGGGATTACCTGGAGAGGGGAGGGAGGGAGTCAATGAATGAATGAATGAATGGTGGGGAGCCTGTGGACCGGCCGCCAGGGGGCGCTCCTCGTTGCAGGATCTCCGAGACGCCCCTTAATTCATCCCCCAGAACTGTCGGCCCAGTTGGGAGGCGAGGCAGGGAAGGGGGACGGGTCTCCCGCAGGCTCACGGCCCAGCCGGGTATGGCGCAGGTGCGGGACTCCCCGCCCGCTAGGCAGCCCGCCACCCGCTGTCCATCCAGGGAGGGGACTGGCCGCGGCCGCCTGGGAAGACTGGGCCCCCCGTGACCGCAGGCCCCGCGTGTCTCCGCAGGACTTCATCTGCGTGTCGTACCTGGAGCCCGAGCAGCAGGCGCGGACGCTGGCGTCGCGGGCAGACACCCCGGCCCAGGCGCTGTGCGCGCAGTGCGCGGAGAAGTTCGCGGTGGCGCGGCCGCAGGCGCACCGGCTGTTCGTGCTGGTGGACGGGCGCTGCTTCCAGCTGGCGGACGACGCGCTGCCGCACCGCATCAAGGGCTACCTGCTGCGCTGCGAGCCCAAGCGCGACTTCCACTTTGTCTACCGCCCCCTGGACGGCGGCGGCGGCGGTGGCGGGAGCCCGCCCTGCCTGGTGGTGCGGGAACCCAACTTCCTGTGAGGGCGACGCTGGCGGGGCCGGGGGCTGCGGGGCGCTCCCCCGTCACCCCCAGGCGCACCTCTGACCCCGCCTCTGGCTGCGCACCCCCGACAGCGACGCCCACGCAGCACAGGGACACGGGGCATTCCACGACGTGCCCAAGCCAACGTCGCAGGACAGTTGTGAAAATAGGACGCTCGGCCAAGGCCATTCCTAAGGGCAGGTCGTAGCACCGAGACACTGAGAGGCCATGTGCTTCATTAGACGGAAAGGGAAACCGAGACTCAGGAGAGAGACGCCCCGGGCCGCTGCAGCCAACAAACCCGCGCCCTCTTCACACGCAGCCCCTCCGGCCATTTCCCCTGAGTCCCCCCACGCCCACCGCATCCTCGGTCTTTGCAGGGAAGGGCCCGAGCTTAGTTTCCCAGGACTGGCCGAGGACGGGGCGCCGGCCACAGCTGCTCCCTGTGCCCTCAGGGTGGACCCAGCATCTCAGGAGTACCTCAGGGTGCGTGTTAGGACCCCCACCCCTGCCCCAGAGCCTGCCCTTCCCCAGACCCCGTCGCTCTGCGCCCGGTCGAAGCCGCCAGACACATGCCAGAGGGCCAAGCAAGACCAGCTCCGGGGACCCACGGACAAGCCCAGGCCCGTCTCAGGGAAGACTGACAGGGCCTTTCCCTGCAGGACGCCCCAGAGCCATGGCCGATTGCAGGAGCCATCCTGTGGGGAGAATTTAATAAAAGCCGTTTTGAAAATGGCATCTCCTTTCCTGAAGGCGCTGGAGCTCTACACAGCCAGCCACCCATTCACAGCCTCACCCCCTTCCCAGGTGGCTTCGGAAGACCCCTCTTTGCCATGGAGATCCTGTCCTCTGCTGGAGCCTGTGGCATCCTCTCGGCACCCTCAGCCCTCGGGACCCTGGACCCTGTCCGCCCCTGAGCCCTGTGGTCTTCTGGCTCCCATCATCCCCAGCTCAGGATCAGAACGGTCTGTCACCTCTCCCAGGGATTCCATTCCCTGTAGTCTTTGCCTGGTCAACCCTATCTCCTATACATCCTCCAGGAAGCCTTGTTTTTTTTGTTTTTTGGGGTTTTTTTGTTTTTTTGTTTTGAGACGGGGTCTCCTCATTCTGCTGCCCTGGAGGGAGTACAACCCTGGTGGTACGATCGGGGCTCACTGCAGCCTCAACCACTCAGGCTCAGGAGGTCCTCCCACCTCAGCCTCCCAAGTAGCTGCGACTACAGCCACATGCCACCACACTGGGCTAATCTTTTGGTATTTTGGGTAAGAGATGGGGTTTCACTGTGTTGCCCAGGCTAGTAGGAAGCCTTTCCTAATTCCCCAGGTTGGGCCAGGGACTGTCTGACAGACCATCAAATGGTAACTATCAACTGATGCCTCTGCTTTTTTTTTTTTAAATTTGAGACAGAGTCTTGCTTTTTCGCCCAGGCTGAAGTGCAGTGCCTCAATCTCGGCTCACTGTGCAACCTCCGCCTCCAAGGTTCAAGCAACTCTAATGCCTTAGTTTCTTCAGTAGCTGGGATTACAGGCATGCCACCATGCCCGGCTAATTTTTGTATTTTTAGTAGAGATGGAGGTTTCACCATGTTGGCCAGGCTGGTCTTGAACTCCTGACCTCAAGTGATCCGCCCACCTTGGCCTCCCAAAATGCTGGGACTACAGGCATGAGCCACCACGCCCAGCTGAGGCCTCTGTTTTCTCCACCAGATTTGCACCATTTGTGTCTGCATCCTCAGTGTTGATTGGAAATAGGTGCTCATGGGTGCTTCCCACGTGTCAGCGCTCCTCTAGGCCCTGGGAAGCAGCACAAGCTCATATGGAACCCAGCATGAATGGCCCTGAGTGGGGCATCCAGGGAACGGCAACTGGACTGGGCTGATTTAAATTCCTGGGCACCCACCAGCTCACTCAGCCAGTCAACAAACACCTGTTAGACTCTGGGCCCCGGCCAGCATGGTGTGAGTGGCAGCGGGTGCTCTTAGATGCACCTTGGTCCTGAAGGTCAGCGTCACCGATGTGAAAAAAAGGCAAATACCCAGACAGTGAGGACACCCAGTTGTGATCTCAGATTGCCCCCAACACCCCCACCCCAGTCCCCGCCAATGCAGACACCACCCTCTTCCTCTGCTTCCAGGCTTCCGTCAGCCCTGGGCTGGGCTGGGCAACACGGCCTCCTGCTCCGGCTCTCAGGCCAGCAGCACCCTGCGTCCCTCCAGGCCCGTGGAATCTCGCACATGCTGGCAGATGTCCATACGTTCTTCAAAACCCATCTTCAAGCTTATAAGCCTGGTGGGAAAGGTTGGGGGATTCTGTTTCCCCAACCACCCTGTTGCCCAGGTATGGCCCAGGCTTGGGGTGGAGCTGGGGTTCAGAAGACGAATGAGGCACCTGCCCTGCTCTGGGTTCTGATGCCTGGTTTCCAGGAAGGGGGTGGAGCTTGCCAGTGGGCTGCACTGAGGGAGCTGCTGTAAGAACGTGTGTATGTGTGCATGTGTGTGTGTGTGTATTTGCATATGTGTGCCTCCATCCTGAGGCCAATGCTGGAATCCACCTGTCAGGAGAGGCTGGTGAGCCCTTGTGAGCCCCCAGAGAGCAGGAGAGGGGTTATCTGGAGCACTTGTCATCTGGATGGGTCTGCCCCCAGGGAGCTGTGACCAGGAAAACTGGGGGGCCTGACACGGGGCCAGGAGAAAACATAATGTGAGCTTTGGAAGTACAAATATTTCCACTGCCCCCAGTGAGCTGTGACTGGGAAAATGGGAAGGTGACTGCATTTGAAGATAGAGCTTTTCAAGAGATGATTAAAGTTAGGCCGGGCATGGTGGCTCTTGTCCGTAATTCCAGCACTTTGGGAGGCCGAGGCAATCGACCACTTGAAGTCAGGAGTTTGAGACCAGCCTGGCCAACATGGCTTTCTCTACTAACATGGCCTGTCTCTACTAAAAACACAAAAATTAGCCGGGAGTGGTGGTGGGAGCCTCTAATTCCCAGCTACTCAGGAATCTGAGGCAGGAGAATCACTTGAACCCAGGAGGCGGAGGTTGCAGTGAGCCGAGATCACTCCATTGCACTCCAGCAGGAGACAAGAGCAAGACTACGTCTCAAATAAATCAATCAATCAATAAGGTCATTCAGGTGGGCCCTAATCCAATACAACTGATGTCCTTATAAGAAGAGAGACACCAGGGACGTGTGAACAGGAGGAGGCTGTGTGAGGACCCTGAGAGAAGGTGGCCCTCTGCCAGCCCAGGAGAGAGGTCTCAGGAAAAAGTAACCCTACCAACACCTTGATCTCGAACTTCCAGCCTTCAGAACTGTGAGGAAATGGGTTTTCACAGACTGGGCAGTGACAGATATTCCAGGTAATCCCACTGGGGGCTCATGAGGGCTCCCCGGCCTCTCCTGACAGGTAGACTCCAGCATTAGCCTCAGGGTGGAGGGCTGGACACACACACGCACACACACACACGTGAGCACAAACGAACGCCCTAGGGTGCTAGGGGTTAGGCCTTCAACATATAGATTTTTGGAGGGACACAATTTAGTCCGTAACAGGGGTGACTTGTCCCACCCAGTTCATGCCAACAAAATGAGTTTGAACTCAGGGCTGACTGGCCCTAAACCCACGGCTCTCTCTCCTGCCCCCATGCAGCACCCCAAGTGACAAATCTTAGAAAACCAAAGTCGCCTTGGCTGTCGAACCCCAGCGCTTGGGGACCCTGCCTGAGGCAGTGGCTATTGTGATCTGGCTCACGGGCCCAGGATGCAACTGATGAGTCCTGGCATCTCCACCACCCCGAGCGAGGACTGAGGAGTCCAGTGCTGGGCGTGTGTGTGTCCAAGGGTGACTGGGCCACTGGCCTGATGCGTGGCAGGGTCTGCCTGTGTCTCCTCCCCATGCCCTCTGGCTCCCTCCTTCCTGTGCTTTTACCCTGCCAGTATGGGCAGGACCAGGCCAGCAGTCCTGGGAGAAGCCACCAAGGTTTCCGCAGAAACCAGGCGTGCCTGGCCCTGTGCCTCCCCATCCCTATGGCCCTCCCATGACGGCTGGGCAGTGTCCTGCCTGCCATGAGATGTCCCAAACTGACGCTGAGGAGGCCTGGCCAGGATGGCCCTACAACCCCTTAATGGGGTGTGTTGCCTTCACCTTAGAAATGAGCGAGTTTCTTCTGGCACGGACAGACCCACAGGTGAGGTGGGTAGAGAAGAACAGAAGCCTGGAGGCAGGGAGCAGCCAGAGAAGCGGAGTGGGGGTGTGTCCCCTGGGTGCAGTGTAGACACCCCTTCCCCCACCCCACATACACTCACAGATGAGCCTGCCCTCCCCACTAGCAGACCCAAGGCCGTGTCTGCAAGGCTAGGCACACATTTGCGGGTGCGGTTGCCAGGTACCTGCTCAGCTGGCCGGGATCCAGGATTCAGATGCCTCCTGCTCAGTGGGATCACCGGGTGGAGGACGGGGAACAGCTGTGGCTGGAGCAGGCCCTGCCTTCACGGGAAGGTCCCATGGAGCAGGGCTTTGGAGAGAAAAGTGCCGTCTCCCAGTGGTGGCTTTTCTCCTACCAGTTTGCTGGGACACGTTGGCTTCCAGGAAAGCTGTCCAGAAACCACCCCCTTGCAGCCCACGCAGCCCTAAACCAGCAGGAAATCCTGAAATGTTTGGCTTCAGGGTCAGAAAACCTACTCAGCGGTACAGTGGGAAGAACCAAACTGAAGCCAGAAAACCTGGGCTCCAGGCCAGCTGCAAGCCTGTGCACGTCCTTAACAACTCTGAGCCTCAGTTTCCCCATTCTTAAAATGAAAATGCATATTATATACTGACTTCCCAGGCTCGTTGCAGGGATTCTCCAAGTTCCTGGGTGGGGGCAGGCAGGGGAAGTCTCAGATCTTCTTGAAAAGGTAAATCAACTCAAGGCTAGCACGTACAGGCACAGAAGGCGTTCGCTGCCAAAGTTGCATGGCTGAGGGGATGAGCGGAGCTGAAATCCAGTCTGTGTGCCACTTAGGGCCAATACCCTGTCTTGGGCCCATGTCCACTCAGAAGAAGGGACATCTTTTCCAAATCTGTATGAAGGAATTTTTTGGTCTAGAGTGAGTACAGGACTCAAATCTGGGGCTTGCTGAGCCCTGGGGCTAGCTGCAATTCACTGTGAGCAGCAGGAGGACCACACTTTATGGTCCTGCAGAATGGAGGGCATGTAACCAGCCTGGAGCAAGGAAAGAGGGCTTCCTGGAGACAGGGGTGCCTGCACTAGGTCTTGAAGGATAAGAGATTGGCCAGAGCAGAAGGGAACAGAAGAACCTCTTCTAGGCTATT
This sequence comes from Cheracebus regulus, assembly GCA_963574635.1. NCBI lineage: Eukaryota > Metazoa > Chordata > Mammalia > Primates > Pitheciidae > Cheracebus > Cheracebus regulus. The sequence goes on along the minus strand of CAUYQU010101236.1, from coordinate 67,157 downwards.
TGAAGACAGTTCTCCATGGGTCGCTTGCATTTCTGCAGGTACAGTGAAAAGTCATTGACAGCTTTTATTCCAGACCACCTTTTGAAGAGTACTTGAGTATCAGCTGGCCACAGTGGCCCATGCCTGTAATCCCAGCACTTTGGGAATCTGAGGCGGGTGGATCACAACATCAGGAGCTCGAGACCAGCTTGGCCCACATAGTGAAACTTGTCTCTACAAAAACACAAACAATTAGCCAGGCGTGGTGGCGGGCACCTGTAATTTTGGCTACTCAGGAGGCTGAGGCAGGAGAATCACTTGAACCCAGGAGGCAAAGGCAAAGGTTGCAGTGAGCCAAGATCAGGCCACTGCACTCCAGCCAAGATCAGGCCACTGCACTCCTGCCCAGGCAACAGTGTGAGACTCCATATCAAAAAAAAAAAAAAAAAAGTACTTGAGTATCTCTGTTCCTGTTAAGGGTCAACTATTCAGCAGAGGGGAGGGCGCTCCTGCCCAGGGGAAGTCTTCGCCTGTCTCAAACCAGCACACAGGCCCCACTTCAGTCCTCCTGGCTGGCCTGATGACCATCTCCCATGAGAGCCTGCAGCCACCTCAGCTGACTTAATGACTTGTCCTGGGTGAAAGACAGTGACCAGTTCTCCTGGGGACAATGAAAACATACTACAAAGATGTGGCCCTTAAACGGCTGAAAAATGCAATCTGTAGCCAGGTGTGGTGGCTCACGCCTGTAATCCCAGCACTTTTGGAGGCTGAGGCGGGCAGATCATGAGGTCAAGAGATTGAGACCATCCTGGCCAACATGGTGAAACCCCATCTCTACTAAAATTACAAAAATTAGCTGAGCGTGGTGGCACATGCCTGTAATCCCAGCTACTCAGGAGGTTGAGGCAAGATAATTGCTTGAACCTGGGAGGCAGAGGTTGTGGTGAGCCATTGCACCACTGCAATCCAGCCTGGCGACAGAGCGAGACTCATCTTAAAAAAAAAAACAAAACGCAATCTGCTATGTCAAAAAGAGCTAAAAAACATAAAATAAAATAAAAAAGATACAAAATATGGGGTGCTGTGGTACACGTCTGTAATCCCAGCTACTTGGGAGTCTCAGGCAGGAGAATCTCTTAAACCTGGGAGACAGAGGTTGCAGTGAGCCAAGATTGTGCCACTGCATTCCAGCCTGGCAACAGAGCGAGACTCGTCTTAAAAAAAAAAAAATGCAATCTGCTATGTCAAAAAAGGCTAAGAAACATGAAAAAAAAATACAAAATGTGGGGTGCACTAGTACACATCTGTAATCCCAGCTACTTGGGAGGCTGAGGCAGCAGAATCGCTTGAGCCCAAAGTTAAAGACCAGCCTGGGCAACATAACGAGAGCCTATCTCAAAAATAAATTAATTAAATAAAAAATGTTAAAGACATGAAAGAATGACCTAAATTGGAATAGGAAATCTTAGAATTTAGATAGTAGAACTGAGAAAAAAATTAGAACGAAAAGAACCATTTCAGAAATAAAAACTGAGAAGGAAAACAAGACCATAGAAACATGACTAAAAATGCATTATTGGGAAAAGGAAATGGAAAAGAGAATTTTTATCTTTTCTTTTTTTTGCTATTTTTTTAGAGACAAGATCTTGTTCTGTTGCCCACTGCAGCCTCCAACTCCTGGGCTCAAGTGGTCCTCTCTCTCCCTCTTTCTTTTTTTTTGAGACAGAGTTTTGTTCTTGTTGCCCAGGCTGAAGTGCAAGGGCATGGATCTCAGCTCACTAAAACCTCTGCCTCCCAGGTTCAAGCAATTTTCCTGCCTCAGCCTCCTGAGCTGGGATTACAAGAGCCCGCCACCATACCCAGCTAATTTTTGTATTTTTAGTAGCGACGGGGTTTTGCCATGTTGGCCAGGCTGGTCTCGAACTCCTGACCTCGTGATCTGCCTGCCTCAGCCTCCCAAAGTGCCAGGATTACAGGCGCGAGCCACTGCACTCAGCCCAGAGTTTTCTTGTGTTTGCTTAAACACTGTGCAAATCATATAGGACTTCTTTGGCATCTGCTGCAAATTTGAAAACAATTTCCAAGACTATTTAATTATACTTTTTTATAAAGTAAAAGATTATTATGAAAAAATTAAAATTAATATTTAAAAATATTTAACTCACTTACCAATAATAAACACATTTTGCATTAATGTATTTTCTATGACAAATAACCATTTTGCCACGTTGGCCAGGCTGGTCTCGAACTCCTGACCTCATGATCCACCTGCCTTGGCCTCCCAAAGTGATGGGATTACAGGCGTGAGGCACTGCACCTGGCCTCTTCCTTCCTTCCTTTCTCTCTCTCTCTCTCTCTCTTTCTTTCTTTCTCTTTCTTCTTTCTTTCCTTTCTTTTTTTCTTTCTTTCTTCTCTCTTTTTTTTCTTTCTTTGACAGGTCTCACTATGTTGCCCAGACAGGTCTTGAACTCCTGGCCTCAATAATACTCCTGCCTAATAGGAAGTAAGTGTGTAGCTGGGATCATAGATGTGAGTCACTAAGACGGCTGATAAAAATATTTTTCAGTAAAAAAGAAATGCGGTCAGGCACCGTGGCTCACACCTGTAATTACTGCACTTTGGGAGGCTGAGGTAGGCAGGCAAATCACCTGAGGTCAAGAGTTCAAGACCAGCCTGGCCAACATGGCAAAACCCCATCTCTACTAAAAATACAAAAATTAGCTGGGCATGGTGGTGCATGCCTGTAATCCCAGCTCCTCAGGAGGCTGAGGCAGTAAAATCATTTGAGCCCGGGAGATGAAGGTTGCAGTGAGCTGAGACTGCACCACTCTACTCCAACCTGGGTGACGGAGTAAGACTCTGTCTCAAAAAAAAAAAAAAAAGACAAAGAAGAAGAAGAAATGGAAGCCAGGTGTGATGGTGTTTGTCTGTAACCATAACTACTAGAAAGGCTGAGGTGGGAGGATCCCTTCAGCCCAGGATTTGGAGGTTGCAGTGAGCTGTGATGGTGCCACTACAACCTACGCCTGGGCAACAGAATGAGATCCTCTTTAATAAACACAGAAGAAAAGAAAAAAGAAGAGAGAAGAGAAGAGAGAAAAAGAAAGGCAAGGAAGGAAGGGAGGGAGGGAGGGAAGGAGGGGGGAGCAAGGGGAAAAAAAGAGAGAAGGAAGGAAAGAAGAAGGAAGGAAGAAAAAGAAGAAAGAAAGAGAAAGGAAGGAAGGAAGGAAAAAAGGAGGAAGGGAGGGAAGGAAAGAAAGGAAAGAGAGAGAGAAGAGAAGGAAAGGAAGGAAGGGGATGGGTGTGGTGGCTCACGCCTGTGATCCCAGCACTTTGGGAGGCCGAGGTAGGCGGATCACCTGAGTTCAGGAGTTCAAGACCAGCCTGGCCAACATGGTGAAAACCCATCTCTAATAAAAATACAAAAATTAGCTGGGCGTGGTGGCACACATCTGTAATCACAGCTACTCAGGAGGCTAAGGCAGGAGAATCACTTGAACCCAGGAGGCAGAGGCTGCAGTGAGCCAAGATCATGCCACTGCACTCCAGCCTGGGCAACAGAGGAAGACCTTGTCTCAAAAAAAAAAAAAAAAAAACAAGGACGGCCGGCGGGAGCGGGGGAGGCCGGGACCCAAAATACCAAAAACATCCATGAGGAAAAGGTAAATTGGGCTTTACTAAAATTAAAAACTGATCTTTTGGGCTTTATTAAAATTGAAAACTTCTGATTTAAAAAAGATATAGTTAAGGAAACCAAAGGACAAGTGACAAATTGAAAGAACATATTTACAAAACACATACCTGATAAAGGACTTGCATCCAAAGAATACAAAGAACTCTTAAACCTCAACGGTAAGAAAACAAACCACCCAACTAAAAAATGGGCAAATTAATCTGGAATTAGACACCAGAAAAAAAACTGATAAAAGATCACCAAAGGAAATGCACAGGGGGCAGATAAGTATATGAAAAGATATCAATGTGACTTGTCACTAAGGAACTGCACATTAAAATGAGCTATTACTGCACACCCATTAGAATGGCCCAAATCCAAAACCCTGACAAGTGCTGGTGAGGAGGCAGGCATGAGGAACTCTCATTCATTGCTGCTGGGAATACAGAGCGGCGCATCTGCTTTGGAAGGCACTTTGGCAATTTCTCACAGCACTCAACAGTCTAACCACACAATCCAGACAACTAAATTGACAACCTAAGTCCACACAATGGTTGACTGAAACCCAGGAGAGTTTTAGGGCAGTGAAACTGTGACAACACAATGGATATTTGACATTACTCATTTGCCAAAATAGATAGAACTTTATACTTCAAAGAGTGAACCTTGATGTTATGTAGATTTTTAAAATGCCACTTAGGAAGTTAGGGGATCCCAAGATGGAACGCAGACTACCACAAAATAATCTAACTATATTATAAATGTATGAGACATCTCTGCTGAAGGGAATGGGGAAAAGAAACTGCCCAGGTAATTTTGGGAATGAGGCTGTAAGAGTAAAAGCAAACAGAACTGTGTATAAGCATTGTACTCTAACTGATAAAGTTGTTCCCCAGTGGGGAACAGTTCGGATGTTGCCTCGCATGTACTAGAATCAAACAGTTAAATAGATGGTGGATGGTTGGTGTCACATTTATCTCTGATGGAGTGCGAGTTTACAGACACGAAAGAGCAGGAGGCTAGAATGATCCATGAAGTAATGAATTAGAGTTGGAGACATTAGTATGAACTCACGTATGGTTACAAATAGGAATATGTATAGGTATGTGTCTGTATACACATGGGTTAGTAAACACATAGATAACTCCTTGCTCTGTCAGCTGAGAGGGCCTAGAAGCAACAATAACCCAGGACCAACAAAGACATCTAGTACCTAGATCTTGGTTTATAACATAAATGTTTCAATGAAAGGAACTAGAGCTCCTTGGAGAAATGGCTGATGCTAGGACTGGGGCAGGAAATATATGACAAGCCTGAAGCATCCTGTAGTGCAGACGGTTAAGGAAGTCTTCAAACAAGAACAAGAATACCTGTCCTGAAGGGGGGCAGGGGAAATGTCAAATGGACACAGCAGCCAGTTGAACGAGCTCCCATTAGCCAAAGATGGAATAATTTGAGCACTAAAGTATTAGATTACAACCCAAAGTGTGAAATATCCACGAGTCCACACAGAACGGTGGCTTAATTTTGGGCTTCCCAGCCTCCAGAACTGTGCAATGTAAAATTACGTTGTTTACAGGTTACCTGGCATAAAGGAATTTTGTTGTAACAGCCTGAGCAGACCAATACAGAAATCGTTTTTATTTGTTTTTGAGACAGAGTCTGGCTCTGTGCCCAGGCTGGAGTGCAATGGCACAGTCTCGGCTCACTGCCTCTCTGCCTCCCAGGTTCAAGTGATTCTCATGCCTCAGCCTCCCAAGTAGCTGGGACCACAGATGTGCACCACCACATCCAGCTAATTTTTATATTTTTTGTAGATGGAGTTTCCCCATGTTGGCCAGGCTGGTCTTGAACTCCTGACCTCAGGTGATCTACCCGCCTCGGCCTCCCAAAGTGCTGGGATTACAGGCATGAGCCAGCACACCCAGCCAGAAATCTTATAGAAAATGGCTTAACACAAGGGCTGGAGGGCCCATTTCTACTGGGGGCCTATGAACCATATGAGGAGGGAAAAGGTCAAGGCATTGTGACTTAAGAAACTGTCATTTATTTGAGAAATGCAACATAGCTGCTTTCAACTTTTAGAACCATGAACATTCAAGTTTCCATATTTATTAAATACATACACTCTCATTCTATGGGGGGCAGGGGCACAAAAAGAGAGAAGCAGGGTGATTATGGTAGTTAACAGTTCTAGAAGATAGAGGAACACATTTTTTACTACCTGTATCTTAAGGCCTTTTAAGATTCTCCCTTTAGGAAATGCTTATCAAAACCAAAATGTGATACCACCTTACTCCTGCAAGAGTGGTCATATAAAAAAATTAAAAAATAATGGATGTTGGTGTGGATGCGCTGAAAAGGGAACCCTTCTACACTGCTGGTGGGAATGTAAACTAATACAACCACTATGGAGAACAGTGTGGAGATTGCTTAAAGAACTAAAAGTAGATCTACCGTTTGATCTAGAATCCCACCCCTGAGTAGCTACCAGGAGGAAAAAGTCATTATATGAAAAACATACGTGCACATGCATGTTTATAACAGCACAATTCGCAATTGAAAAAATATAAGGCCTGGCATGATGGCTCATGCCTGTAATCCCAGCACTTTGAGAGGCTGAGGCAGGTGGATAGCTTGAGGTCAGGAGTTCAAGACCAGGCTGGCCAACATAGTGAAACCGCGTCTCTACTAAAAATATAAAAATTAGCTGGGAGTCGTGGTACACACCTGTGATCCCAGCTACTTGGAAAGCTGAGGCAAGAGAATCGCTTGAACCTGGGAGGCAAAGGTTGCAGTGAGCCGAGATCGTACCATTGCACTTCAGCCTGGGTGACAGAATAAGACTGTGTCTCGAAAAGAAAAAGAAAAATATGGAACTAGCCTAAATGCCCATCAATCAAGGAGTGGATAAAGAAAATGTATATATACCATGGAATACTACTTCACCATAAAAAAGGAACAAAATCATGGCATTCGTACCAACCAGGATGGAACTGGAGACCACTAATCTAAGTGAAGTAACTCAGGAAGAGGAAACCAAACATCACATGTTCTCACTTAGAAGTGGGAGCTAAGCTATGAGGAGGCAAACGCGTAAGAATGATACACTGAGCCAGGTGTGGTGGCTCACGCCTGTAATCCCAACACTTTGGGAGGCCGAGGTGGGCAGATCACCTGAGGTGAGGAGCTTGAGATGAGCCTGACAAACATGGAGAAACCCCATCTCTACTAAAAATACAAAATTAGCCAGGCATGGTGGCACTTGCCTGTAATCCCAGCTACTCGGGAGGCTGAGGCAGGAGAATTGCTTGAACCCGGGAGGCGGAGGTTGCGCTGAGCTGAGGTAATGCCACTGCACTCCAGCCTGGGCAACAGAGCAAAACTCCATCTAAAAACAAAGAAAAAAAAAGATACACTGGACTTTGGGGACTTGAAGGAAAGGGTGGGAGGGTAGTGAGGGATAAAAGACTACACATTGATTGGGTAGAGTACACGCTGCTGTGGTCACCAAACACCACCTGTTCCCCAAAAACCTATTGAAATGAAAAATAAAATGCTGTGCATAATACATACATAGAATTTTTGTCAATTTAAAAATGAAATAAAATTATCTTTAAAAAAATTCTCTCTTTAAAAACTCTAGTTTTCAGTATTTGCTCTCCAGTTGGGCCCCTGCTGGGCACTGGCAACAGCAAATTCAGTGTTTCTTGTACTTGTCACCTAAAACCGTACAGCTCCCCAGATGTGGAGGGCAGTGGAAGTTCTTTATCCCAAAGTCATTTGATCAGCCATATGAGGACCTCATTGAGAAAAGATAATCTGTACTGATAAGAAATGGGCCCATTAGAAACAAGAATTTCACCCTTGAATTTGTCACAGACATAACCCTTTACACCAGTATCTCAACTTCCAGGCCATAACTCCAAACGCTAAGGAGTCAATCACTGCTAAACAAGATAGGTATACCTAAAGACAGGTGGTCAAAGTGTCAGCCTTTGTTAGTGTTATTTTTTGCTTTGCTTTTTCCCTAACTACAGAAACAGCCATCCAGCTAACATGGCTTTTTTAGAAACAGCTTTATACCACATAATTCCTCCATTCAAAGTGTACAATCACTCCTGTGATCTCAGCACTTTGGGAGGCCAGGGTGGGAGGCTTATTTGAGGCTAGGAGTTCAAGGCTTCAGTGAGCCATGATCACGCCAGTACACTCCAGCCTGGGCCACAGAATGAGATGCTATCTCAGAAAAAAAGAAAAAAAAGTGTACAATATGATAATAGTGTGGCCAGAGTTGCCTGACCATCACGACCATCAGGCTTTTGGGTTTTTTTTTTTCTGAGACGGAGTTTCGCTCTTGTTGCCCAGGCTGCAGTGCAATGACGTGATCTTGGCTCACCACAACCTCCGCCTCCAGGGTTCAAGTGATTTTTCTGCCTCAGCCTCCTGACTAGCTGGGATTTCAGGCATGAGCCACCATGCCTGTCTAATTTTGTATTTTTGGTGGAGACAGGTTTCTCTGCGTTGGTCAGGCTGGTCACAAACTCCTGACCTCAGGTGATCCACCCGCCTTGGCCTCCCAAAGTGTTGGGATTACAGGCGTGAGTCACTGCACCCAGCTTTTCTTGTTTTAGATGCTCTGTTGCCCAGCCTGTAGTGCCGTGGGACAATCTCAGCTCACTGCAACCTCCACTTCCCAGGTCCAGGCAATTTCTGGCTAATTTTTGTATTTTTAGTATAGACGGGGTTTCACCATGTTGGCCAGTCTGGTTTTGAACTCCTGACCTCAAGTGTTCTGCCCGCCTCGGCCTCCTAAAGTGCTGGGATTACAGGCGTGAGCCACCATGCCCGGCCCCACCACCAGTTTTATAACATTTTCATCACCTCAAAAAGAAACCTCATACCCATTAGCAGCTACTACTCATTTCCCTTCTCCCTCATTCCTGGAACTAAGGATTCCAGGGACTTTCTATTTCTAAGGATTTGCTTTTGGCTGGCTTCTTTCAGGTGGCTTAAGGTTCTGTCACACTCATGCACTCCAGTCCTCTTTATTGCTACATAATACTCCATTGCATGGATATCCTAGTCCCCTATATCTATTCAGTTTTACTTTCTGAGGCTCCAGTTACCTGAAGTCAACTGCGACCTGAAAATGTTAAAAGTGTGTGTGCGTGTGGCCTCCAGATGTGCTGCGTACACCCCAGATCCTGTAAGTAATAAAATCGTTATTTCTATCGTGTATCTCTTCTAACCATGGAAAAGGTACTCTTCACTTTAAAGATCCTAAATAAAAACAACTATTTTTGAGACAGAGTCTCATTCTGTCACTCAGGCTGGAGTGCAATGGCACGATCTTGGCTCACTGAAACCTCCCCCTCCCAGGTTCAAGTGATTCTCCTGCCTCGGCCTTCCGAGTAGCTAGAATTACAGGCATGCACCACCACATCGGGCTAATTTTTGTATGTTTAGTAGAGACAGGGTTTCACCATGTTGCCCAGGCTGGTCTCGAACTCCTGACCTCAGGTGATCCACCGGCCTTGGCCTCCCAAAGTGCTGGGATTACAGGTGTGAGCCACCGCACCCGGCCAAAAACAACTTTTGATGAGTGGGGAAGAGAAGGTGAGGAAGGCTGGAGGCAAGACGGGTACTTTAAACTGCACCTCGAGGGTCCGTGGAGGAGATGGTAAAGGCATTCCAGGGCAGGAGGAACAGTAAGCAGCAAAGCAGAGCCCCTTTCTCTGTGGATGCTGCAGAGCCCAAGGAATGCAGAGGAGTGGAAAACAGCAGGGCAGTGGGAGGAGAGACTTGCGGCGAAGAGGCTGGAAAAGACGACGATGGAGGAGGCCCCTGCTAGCAGGAAAGGAGCATCAGCCACAGAGTCAGGGTCGGAAGTGAGTATTTGGGTTCTGTTATGAATCTTTATTTTTTAAGACTTGAACACTTGCAGAATCAAGTACAAAAGCAATCAAAAATCATAATTATTTTCTAAAAATAGTTTTCCATTTGGGGCTTGCGACCCTCTTCAATAAAATCATTCTGAAGATTTAGAGGTTTTGACTTCAGATTTCTCAGAAGAAAGATTCCTTTTGAGAGGGGCTACAGAAGCCCCCATGAACTTCCAGCTCCTTAAAAATAATGAACAAAACAAAACGAAAAACCTTCTAGAAAGCAAATATGACCCTTCTCAATACACAGCTTTCCCCACCCAAATTTGTAGTTTTCCAGAGAAGGCTGGGGAAGTAGGTCACGGGGAGCAAGTCATCTTGTGAAGAAGGCCCTGGAGCGAGCACTGGAGTGAGGGGTCCCCAGGAGGGCCTGGAGCAGCAGGGACTTCCCACTCCACCTTTCCAGCTCTGATCAGCACACATTCAGGGGAGCACTCACACTTGGAAAAGCTTCCAGGAGGTGGCTCTTCAGGAGTGACCAAGGCACACGTGGTCCATGGACAATTTTATCCTGTGAGAGGCAGGAAGAAACTTGGTGAACTATGTTGACTCTGAAGAAATGCAAACACAAAGCCACACTCAGCAGGCAGGACAGACCCGCCCAGCAGCTGCCACCGAGAGCATGGCCTCTGGACCCCCAACACATGGCTCTAGAGGAAAGCTGCAGGGAGCTCCCGGCAGAAGTGAAACTGCCCAGTTGCAGAAGAGGATGGCAGCTCCTTCTGCTTTCAGAATGATACCAACTTTTCAAGTGCCACTGCTGCGTTACCTGTGAAGCGGATACGGTTTCTCACAAAGGTTGACCAGCACATACAGATGTCTCAACGCATACTCATACTGGAAGAAAACCAACAAGACGGAATCAAACATCCTCATCTCACCACACAATCCGCTTTTGCAATTAGAGGGAAAGCATCTTGGCCAGTGGCTCTTGCCACTGCGTCGTGGATCCTTTCCCAACCTTTAGATAATCTGGTGATATTTATGGACCATTCCCCAGGAAAGATCACACACGTCAGGGTTCGCACGCAGTGCAGAGGCTGGTGGGGCTTCGTGCTCCCAATCCGAGAGCAGGACTCCTGACAGGGAACTCCCAATGGTTCTGCTCCCCGCCCTGGCCTGGGATCTCCCCTGGAAGTCTGCCTTTTGGTTCTGGGAATCTCATTCTGGGAGGCACACACTAGCGAGGGAGACGGATGGTGCTTGAAGGCCACGGTGGCTCACACCAGGGAACAGTGAAGCCACGGGGATGTTTAACTTTAAAAAAACTTCAGGGGAACCCAAGAACTCTATGAGAACAAAGGAAGAGGTTCACTGTGCATGACTCCAAAGGTCAAAAGACCAAGACTGGGCTGGGCGCGGTGGCTCACGCTTGTAATCCCAGCACTTTGGGAGGCCAAGGCGGGTGGATCACCTGAGGTCAGAAGTTTGAGACCAGCCTGGCCAATATGGGAAACCCTGTCTCTACTAAAAATACAAAAATTAGCTGGGTGTGGTGGTGGGTGCCTGTGATCCCAGCTACTCGGGAGGCTGAGGCAGGAGAATTGCTTGAAGCCGGGAGGCAGAGGCTGCAGTGAGTTGAGATCGCACCACCGCACTCCAGCCTGGGCGACAAGAGTGAACATGGGCAAGAGGATTGCAGGCATGAGCCACCACGCCCAGCGCCAGTACAACTTTATTTACAGAAACAGGTTATGGGGGAGAAACAGGCCTGTAGGCCAGTTTGCCAGCCTTTCTCTAGAAGGATCAGAGCACCAAATGCTACTGACCTCTTCAGGTGCCTTCCAATTCTACACGTGCAGAAACTCAGTACCTCTCCTCCATGGGCCACACCTGACTTCAACTGTCTTGGGAAGAGGTCAGAACAGACCCAGAGGGAGAAGATGTGTGTGACTGGGGTGAGGGGTAGAGGTGAGGGTGGGGTTTGGCAGGGACAGCAGAACTGTGAAGAGAAGTAACTGTTCTTCAAACTACAAGTGAGAGCTGTCAACTATGGCTCTGGCAAACTCTCCCATCCACTGGGACAAGAGGAGTGATCTGGGGCCAAGAGGTAAGGTCAGTGAATTTAGACAAGCTTCTTCCTCTCTGAAATAAGCCCATGTTCCTCAGCCTGGATGGAACCTTCTACCACTGTGGCTGCCGGGGGGCAATAACATTCAGCTTTTGGATTGCAGGTGCAGGACAGCCCGCTGGCCGCTCACCATGGGAGAGTGCCAGTTGAAGCAGTGTGCCCGGAAGTGCAGCACGGCCTCCGGGTAGCAGCTGTGCCCCGTGAGCGGGGCTCTCTCAGTCACAAGCTGCTCCACCTCCGCCTCGGACGCTGCCAGCAAGGAGACGATCTTTCGCACTGACTTCTCAATGAGGTGCCTGGCCTGGGGAGAAACACGGCCTGTCAGAATGAGCCTCCCTGAACTCGGTCTCTCAGGGCCCCAGGACAGGGAGAAGCGTGAGCGAAGGCCTCTCTCCACGCAGCCCTCAGCCTCCCGCAGGTTAGAGCAGAGAACAATCAATGCATGCCGAGAAAGGCAAAAGAGGTGTGTGCCCACTCCTGCCACAGCTCGGAAGACCTCCCTCTCAGGGATCTTCTGGCAAACGTTTGTATCTAAAACAACCGTTGCTGTGGAGAGAGAAGGCTACAGAACCTGTGCCCCAAAGCAGACGGCTGTGCCGTGAGGGTGCTGTGTGTTCACGGGCACCTCTGCCCATTCAGGAAACTATCCAACCGTTACACAGTGGGGCACAGAGGGGCTTTGTTTTCATTCCAGATGATGAAAAACAGCATCATGAAGAGGAAAGCACTTCTGCACTAGCCTCACTCTGGCCAGGCACAGTGATCCACATCTGTAATTCCAGCACTTTGGGAGGCTGAGGCATGAGGTTCACTTGAGGCCAGGAGTTCAGACCAGCCTGGGTAACATAGCGAGACCCCACCTCTATTAAAGGTTGAAAAAATAAAATACATAAATAAAACCCTCGGCCAGGCGCGGTGGCTCACACCTACCATCCCAGTACTTTGGGAGGCCGAGGCAGGTGTATCACCTGAGGTCAGGAGTTCAAGACCAGCCACAGCCAACATGGCGAAACTCCGTCTCTACTATAAATACAAAAATTAGCTGGACGTGGTGGCAGGTGCCTATAATCCCAGCTATTTGGGAGGCTGAGGCAGGAGAATAGCTTGAACCCGGGAGGCAGAGGTTGCAGTAAGCTGAAATCACGCCACTGCACTCCAGCCTGGGTGACAGATTTATTTATTAATAAATAAATAAATAAATAAATCCCTCACTCTACAAGCAAGCTCTGTCCTACCCGCTCTCCACCCAGGGTTTGTTTGCTTCTTGTCTGAATTCCACAAAGACCCTCCGCCCACTGTGTGTTAGACCAGCAGTTCTCTAGGCATGGACTAGAACCACAGACTCCCGAGAGCTCTCAGGCTCTGGATGGTCTTCCCTTCCTCAACTCTGTATCTTTGCAAGGCTGGATTTTCTTCTTACACTTCAGCCTAAAGAACAAAGCCCAACAGTGAAAGCAGACGCCGGTAGGAGGGTGCAGCTGTCTTCTAGTATGCGGCATGCGAGAGATCTGCACAGATGTAAAGCAATGCCACGCTTCTCACCAGAGTGGTTTTTGTTTTGAAAAATAATTATCTGTCTTAGAAAATATATTAAAGCAAAATGTGTTTACAATTGTTATTTGTAAATGAGTTAAATATTTTTAAATCTTAGTTTTAATTTTTTTCATAATAATGTTTTACTTTACATAAAAGTATAATTGTACAATAGTTACACAGTCTTGGAAATAGTTTTCAAATTTGCAGCAGATATCGAAGAAGTCCTATATGATTGACACAGTGTTTAAGCAAACACAGGAAAACTCTGGGCTGAGTGCAGTGGCTCGCGCCTGTAATCCCAGCACTTTGGGAGCTGAGGCAGGTGGATCGCCTCAGGTCAAGAGTTCAAGACCAGCCTGGCCAACATGGTGAAACCCTGTCTCTACTCAAAATATAAAAAATAGCTGGGCGTGGTGGCAGGCACCTGTAATTCCAGCTACTCAGGAGGCTAAGGCAGGAGAATCGCCTGAACCCAGGAGGTGGAGGTTGCAGTGAGCTTAGATCATGCCACTGCACTCCAGCCTGGGCAACAAGAGTGAAACTCCATCTCAAAAAAAAAAAAAAACCAAAAAACAACAAACCAACTCTGGTTCAGTTTCTGTGAACTATCAAAAATGTCCTTTTATCTCATCTTAATTTATTGCAATAAATATCAATAGATATAACCCATTGTGAACAAAAGCTCTTTGGGATCAATAATTTAAAGAGTATAAAGAGGTCTGGCTGGTGCAGTGGCCTACTCCTATAATCCCAGCACTTCAGGGGGCCCAGGTGGGAGGATCACTTGAGCTCAGGATCTTGAGACCAGCCTGGGCAACACAGCAAGACCCCAGCTCTATAAAAAATTAATAAGTAAATAAAGAGGCCCAAGACTAAACAGTTTAACACTGCTGTGCTATATACTGTGTCTGACACCATCTAAAAATACGTCCTGTTAATAAGGTTGTCACACACAGGGTACTAATTTGGGGGATAACTAGATATATGCATTTAAAACAAACCTTACTGATTTTTTTTAAAAAATCTTGCCTAGATGGGTGGATCACCTGAGGTCAGGAGTTTTGATCAGCCTGACCAACATGTCGAAACCCCATCTCTACTGAAAACATAAAAATTAGACAGGCGTGGTGGTGTGCACCTATAGTCCCAGCTACTTGGGAGGCGGAGGCAGGAGAATTGCTTGAACCTGGGGGGCAGCAGTTGCAGTGAGCCGAGATGGTGCCACTGCCCTCCAGCCAGGACGACAAAGCAAGATTCCCTCTCAAGAAAAGGAAAAAAAAAAAATCTTGCCTAGAAAACTCAGGCCGTATTTCAGCACATCCATCACTGTGCTGTGCTGACAATGGGGACAAGGGTTAGCACAGAGTCGGCTTTGTGGGAAGGGACAGGCAACCCTCTGCCCAGCATTCCAGCAAGCGCACAGCTGTAATTTACACAGCAATTCTGCAGCTCCAAACACACTGATGAGCTACTGAAAACAGACTCAGTGATTGTAAAGGATGGCATAAGCATTTTAAAAAGAATTTTAGGCATGACTATGTTTTTCTGAGAACAGCAGAAATTTCTGTGGATTTTTTTTTTTTTAAAGAGAAGGGGTTTTGCTAGGTTGCCAAAGCTGACCTCAGAGTCCTAGACTCAAAGACTCCTCCTGCCTCAGCCCCCTAACTAGCTGGGACTAGAGACACATGCCACTGTACCTGGCTCTGGATTTTTAAGATAAATATGATTAGCTAATAACTCAATAAGCAACAAAATAAAAATGTCCTCTAAGCAACAAGGTATAAATGAGGAAAACACACATGTGCATGGCTTCTTGGCAGGATACAGGGGAGACGGGCCCCCATTCCACTGCTTCCTACTACCAAAGAGGTCAAGGTCAGTTTACTCATGAAGATGGGAGACAACCACGACTCCACCCACCCGCTTCTGTTACATGGAGGACATAGGCTAGCTTCCGTTCCCACACACTTCTGTTCCCACAAAGGCGTGGCAGGGAGAACCATCCGGAGGCAGGGCCGTGCTCACACATGCTGCCTGCCTAGGCTGGGGACAGCACCTGGGCATGGCTCCCTTCACCACTGCTTACATCCAGATGCCGCTGGATCTCCTCCGTGAGCTGCCTGGACTCCTCCAGATCATTGGTGCTCATCAGCTTCCTTTTCATGATCGTTAGGGGCACGTCAGGGCTGGGGGTGAGGTCAAGGTGTGTGACTGGAGGCAGGGAGATAGGAGAACTGGCTTTGTGTTTCATGCCCTGAAACTGCATCACTTTCATGGTGGAGATCGTCTGGGAAGAGAGAGAGCAAGAGAGAGGAGAGAGAGAGCTGGTTTGAGTGGGAAGAGCAGATGTGCCCAACATACCCCAAGTCCAGCCTCTCCATTCACTCCTCATGCTTTCAGGACCACAGGGCCACAGTCTGAAAAGGCGTGGTCACCCCAGCAGTATGCCAGCAGTGCATGTGAGCCCCTGAAATCTACCAATGAGTGACTCAAAATGCCTGGCATCCTTTGCAGAAGAACTGCTATTTCTTCATCAGACAGCTCTGGTCCAAGCTCTGCCTGACTGTGGATCAGCAGTGCCTTTCATATGTGAAAGAACAGCAGTTCTGCTGCAAAGGATTCCAGGCAAAGAATGTCACCTGCAAAGGATGCCACCTGTCCAGGTGGGTGACCTGTATGTGCTCACCCACCTGCACTCACCTGCAAGTCCCTAAGGACCATGAATGGGAAGGTACACAAAGCATCTGCCCAGGTTAGAGCTGAAGTCTGGGTCCACTGGGAAGGGCAGAGCTAAGGCCACAGAGAAGCCAGGCTGAGTCTGGCATCCAGATCTAGCAAATGGGCACAGCCACCAGGCTCTATTTGGCTACAGCAGTCATTATAGACTGGCTCCCAATCAGAAGGGGAAATGCTGCAAGCGTTCTGTTCCTAAAGCAAGCAACAATGATCTAAAAATAGTTCTAAAATAAACAATAATGCACATACAAATATATCTAACAACACAGAGTCTGGAGAAGATCCACCACACCTCCTCAACCGAGATCAGAAATGGCGAATGCTAAGGATACTGTGAAGAGAATGGAAAGCCCAAGGCAGAGCCTCCTATGTGGCCAGGGCTATGCTGCCACGGACCCTGCCTTCTCCGAGTCACCGTTCCCTGGCCTTCCCTCTGCACCAACCCTCTCCTATGCCCACGCCAAAGCCGGACCAGGTCATGGTGCCCTGGGTGCAGGTCTTATGTCCCCAGCCCACACTCTGATGAAGGGCTCATGATGGCTGGCTTTACTGACTCCCAGTTCTTCTAGAATGCCAATGCCTGAGCCCAAGGAGCAGATCTCAGCTGGCAAGCTCTCCACGGGGGTGAGCCGCTCGGGGAATGGTGTTTGGGCATATGAACACCTGCAAGGCCCTACGCATTTGTTACGGTGTCTGCACATACCCAGGGCTAGCCCCAGCAGCTTCACTTAGGGTCCAAGCTTTTAGCAGTCACCTGTTGCAACACCATTTAACCACGCAGGTCCCTTCTGGAGGAGGATGAAATGCCTCCAATCTATAGCAAAAGGGTAAAGGTAACAACCTGCAGCTTGCAAAGGGGCAGGACCCCCGAGAATCCAAGGTGCAGATTGTGGGACAATCCACAGACCGTAAAGTGGCAGCTTTCGAGTCAGTAACCTCTGACTGCATCCTAGGCCTGTGCTTCGCGTCTGTAACTCACAGCCCTCTTTCATGCTCCTAGCTACCTTGTACACGTGGGTCCTGACCAGTGAGGAGACAAGTTCAGAGAAGTGAAATGGCTTGCCTCACAACTCTGTACGTTTGAAGCTAGCAAGGTCCAATTCCAAAGCCTGCAGGTCCCCAGGATGGAGTGGCTATGGGAGGCAGAGTCATCCCTGCCTCAACCACTCCTCACCCATATCCCATCTCTCTTTAGCAAGAGATCAATATTCCAGGCAAGTCCACCTAGGATGCAAGGAACAGATGATAAGCGCACGGGGCTCCCCAACTCACTTTGTTCCCATACTGCATGACGTGGCTGGTGTTGGTGTGCGATTTTACCAGGTGGTACTGCTTGTGCAGGGTCTCTTTGGTCAGATCTTCCTGCAAAAATGAAACCATTAAAGGCCTTAGACAATCAAAGTCTGATGGTTAAAACCCAGCTGAACAGCCAGCCCCCAAAGGGCTCACCACGTCAGAGTCCTCCATCCAGTTGACGCTATACCAGTCCCCCAGGTACGTGGACCTCTTCTCATCATAGTAACAGGCGTAGGACGACTCTCTGGGGTTGGCAGCAGTAGTTGCATAAACTATGAGGAATTAAAGATGATCTTTTAGTCGCATTTTATTCCCGCCTTGGATTACTCTTGAAGCTTGAATGCTTCTTTCTCCCCTGGTGAAATTGAAGCAGGCTACCTGCGATCAGTACAGGAAGGTAACCGTACCCAGCCCCGTGCATTCGGTTACAATAACTCATCTAAAATTAAATGTGGAAGAGAAAGGATCCAGCTGATAGATGCTTTTTGCAGCAATTGGCATACAGCCATGCTTAGGACATCATATGCTATTCTGGAAGAACACTGACATTTCCACAACACAGGAAACTTGAAGAATATGGGCTTAATTTGGTTTCCAGAGAGATCTGACATTTATTGAAGAAACATCTAGATTAACGTAACGTACACAAAAGCTACCACTTACTATTTCTCTACCATGGGCTCAGAATTGTGCTGGGCAAATGCTAGTGTTTAAAATATAAGTCTCCCAACAGACACGCACTACCTTTACCACCATTTTGACTGAGGGTCAAAGAGGGCCAGTCACCTGCTTGAGATCAGAGAGCAACCAACACATTGCAAAGGCTAGAGACTGGTCCAAAGCCCATGCGGTTTTAGCTTCAGTAGATTTACTGGAAGAGAACTATGAGGCTCACATACAGATTCTTTATTTCCTGACTATCAATCCTTCAGGAGCAGAGGAAGCCCAGAGCTACCTGCAAGTATCTCCCCACTTCTATGGCCCAGGCTGCCCTCAGCAGCCCCTGCTTGTGGAGAATGCTCAGTTCCATGTCCACAGTATCTGAGCAATCTGCTGACCAGCCCAGCACGAGGCCAGCACCCCAACCACCTACCATTGATGTCATCAGGCAGGTGGTTCATCATGGACCCAGACTCACAGGCTTCAATGTAGAACACCATCTGTGAGGCAGACAGGGCAGATGAGCTCATCCCAGCCAGGTATAGGCCTCCAGCCCTGCTACTGGAGCTCTGCCCACCTCTCTCCACCCATTCCTAACGGTCCCCCAGGCTTGCTTCTGGGAGGCATTACTGCTGTAAAGAGGCTACTGCCAGAAGCTATGGAAGCTGCTGCCACACAAATTTATTCATTGCTAATGGAATAAAATCATCTGTTAGCTGAAACAATGCAAAGAAAATGGAGCCATGTGATGCTAAGGAAAACGGTTTCACTATCTAATGCAGGGAGGAGTTTCAAAGACCAAAACAGTGTGGCAGGCCATCTTTCTGCATCACTGTCACGTATCATCCAACCTATGCAGGGTTTTGTTTTGTGTTTTTTTTTTTTTGGTTGAAATATAGTCTCACTATGTTGCCCAGGCTGGTCTTGAACTCCTGGCCTCAAGTGATCTTCCCGCCTCAGCCCCCAAAAGTGCCAGGACTATAGGCGTGAGACACCACACCTAGCCAAAAACTATGGCCCTACACAGTTTCCACAAAGGGTGCTATGGGGTGAGAAAGCCTCAAAGTGAGAATAAGATAGTGGTATTTTCTTCCAGAACTGCCCCAAACTGAGGACAGTCCTAGGAATAGTCTGCAGAGTGTGGGCCAAAGGCCAGCAGCAGCAGGATCACACAGAAACTCAGGAGGGCAAATTATCAGGCTCCTCCCCAGACCTACTGGGCCAAACTCGGGGCGCGAGGCCAACACTCTGTTTTAACAATCTCTCCAGTGATTCTGATCTAATAGCTAAAGCTGAAAGGCTCGTCCTGGGAAACCAGTGACTGGAAGGACTCCCTTTCTAGAAAACACAGCACCCACAGTTGGAAGACAGTCACGAGACTGTGGACTCTGCACGCACAGCTTTCCTCACATCCCTCCCCCAATGGCAGAATTACCTTTCGGTACATTTTGTGTTTGTACATGTAATGGATGGTCTCATTCAGGTCCTTTACCTGAAGCTGAAAGGTAAGAATATTGATTCAGACCAACACATCAAGAGAAACTATTTGCTGGATAGCCCACTACTAAAGTTCTGATGATGCTTCATAAATTCTTTTCTACCAATCCCTAGAAGCAATCATGGTGAAGAACACAATCCCAGAATGTCACCTCAAGTGTCTTATGCACACTCTTAAAAAGGGGAAGAGGATATACTTCTTCACCTACTACTTTGTCCACAGCTTTTGCTCTATTCTCACATCTAGCGCGATACACCCAAGTCCTGAGACAGCTACGGACACTGCGATATAAACAGAAATGCGGGGAAAATCAACTGGAAGAGATGTCCCCGGATACATTTCAAGCTGCTAAACCTATCCCCCACACCCACCGCCACACATACAAACCAACCCTGGCAGGACATTGGCAAATACATGCTATGGATTTAATCTCGACCCCTAGGCTTGCTTTCCTGTTCTGCTAGTTTGTCCTTAAAATGTTAACAAAACTCACATCTTCATTGGGAAAAACCAGTATTCCAGTAGATCCATGGTCAGTGAAGTAAACGAACACATGATCCTGGGGGCCACTGCCAAGAAAGAATCAGAGGTCAATCATTTCCTTTTTCTATTTTTACTTCTATTTCTCTGAAGAGCTGTCCTAATCAAAAAATGAAGAAGTTTGGGGAGTAGAGTTGCCCAACCAGGTTTGAAGATGAGCACAAGGGCCTGGTGTCTGGCCTGTCGCCCCTGCTCCCCTCGGTGAGACTCTGAACCACAGTGTCTATGCTGGAGCCTCCAAAGTCTGAAGTATGGCTAGAACGGAAGAGGGGCCTTTCCTGGGAAACAATCAGACAGTCCTGGTGTGAGGTCAAGAGTGGGGTCCTTTGGCAATTGGGCCTCATCCCAGACAGCCACATTCTCCAACCAGATCTCCCCAGAATGGCAATATGGGTCTGCAGCCTCCCGCTCTGGCCCACACCGTCTGGATGCCCACCCGCCTCCCTCACCAGGGCTTCCACCAGACAGCGCTGCTTTGAGGGGGCGGGGATGTAATAACTTACATGAAGCCAATTTGCTTCATCCTACACAGACGTCCATTTCTGCACTAATTGTTGTTGTTGTGAGACAGAGTCTCGCTTTGTCGCCTAGGCTGGAGTACAGTGGCGCGATCTCAGCTCACTGCAACCTCCACCTCCCAGGTTCAAGCAATTCTCCTGCCTCAGTCTCCTGAGTAGCTGGGATTACAGGCGCACACCACCACACCTGGTTAATTTTTTGTATCTTTAGTAGAAACAGTGTTTCACCGTGTTGGCCAGGCTGGTTTTGAACTCCTGACCTCATGATCAAACTGCCTCAGCCTCCCAAAAGGTTTTGTTTTTTTTGAGGCAGAGTCTCACTCTGTCCCCCAGGCTGGAGTACAGTGGCACAATCTTGGCTCATGGCAACCTCCATGTCCCAGATTTAAGCAATTCTCCTGCATCAGCCACCAGAGTAGCTGGGACTACAGGCACGCATCACCACGTCTGGCTAATTTTTGTAATTTTAGAAGAGACAGGGTTTCACCATATTGGCCAGGCTGGTCTCCAACTCCTGACCTCAAGTGATCTACCTGCCTTGGCCTCCCAAAGTGCTGGGATTATAGGAGTGAGCCACCGTGCCCAGCCTCTGCACTAATTCACAGGAGCTTACTCGTGCCCAGGTTTCCCTACCAGCTTAAAAGAAATATGCCACTAGAGTCTCCGGCATCACATAAAAATTCCACATATTAAAGAATTACTAAAAACAAGACACCTCTAGCCCACAGCCAGCAGGGTAAGCCCTGGGATTCGTTTTCCCTAATAGGAAGGTCAGCTCTGCACTTACGAATGTGCCTCTCCTGCTGGGCTGATCTGTGATCAGGGCACAGGGCTGGTGGCCCTGCAATCTGACCACAGGGATTCACCTGCCTCAGGGGCTCCGCTGGTAGTGGGACATACCTACACTAAGGTCCACAGACAACAAGGAACGAGGGGTTTAAGTATAGGAACATTTTATTAATAATGAGGGGCCTTGGATCATAAGGTGAATTCTGTGCAGAAATGGGCTGCCAAGAAAAGCCACTGAAACAACAGCCCTAAGCACCTGTCCTAAGTCAGAACCAAACCCTCCACTCTGTAATTTCTCACAGGTAAACAGGCTAGGAGCACAGAACACCACCTGTTTAAATTCTCTATACTGGGTCCCACGCCATTGAGAGAAGTGTAGTATCCATAAACAGACGTTACCTCTTCAGGACTTTCCCGGATCCTATGCCCTTCACTGCTTCTGCATCACCTCTCAACACGGCAAGGAAATTTTGTGGGGTGACATCCTACAAGGAATTAGGAGCCACGATCAGATGCAGCTGTCACTCCAACCCAGAGAGCTGGCTGAGTTTGCAGCCGACCCTCGCCACCAGCCCACACATTCCAAGGCTCACCGCTTAAGAGCAAAAACTTTCAGCCGGGAGGGGGTGGCTTACACCTATAATCCTAGCACCCTGGGAAGCCGAGGCGGGCGGATCACTTGAGGTCAGGAGTTGGAGACCAGCCTGGCCAACATGGTGAAATCCTGTCTCTACTAAAAATACAAAAAATTAGCCAGGCGTGGTGTCCCACTCCTGTAACCCCAGCTGCTTCGGAGGCTAAGGCAGAAATCGTTTGAACCCAGGAGGTGGAGGTTGCACTGAGCCAAGATGGTCCACTGCACTCCAACCTGGGCGACAGAGCAAGAGTCTGTCTCAAAAAAACAAACAAAAACTATATAGAAACAATTTCATTAAATAGGATCATCTTTTTTACCTGTACGATATGTTAAATTTAATTATATTTGACTTTAAAAGAAAAATAAAATGAAACTGAAAGAACTGTTAAACATCAGATACACATTTCTTTATCAAAAGGATAACTAATTCCTGAAAGATCCGACATTTAAAACAAACTATGAAAAGCAGAAGAATGAAGTCATTACAGTGATTTTTAAAATGTGTCAATTTAGACACTCTCAACTAGGAGGAAGAAAAAAGTTTTTGGAATTAATTACTATTATATCTATAATATACTATATAATAAACTATGTAATAATAATAAATGAAAAAAACTATCTCAACAAAAATCCTGAGATACTTTGCACCAAGCCTGGTACTGAGAAAACTGATTTTTATAAAAGAGCACAGATAATCTATAATCAGATTAATGGTGATAGCTCAAGAAAGGTTAATATGGAAGAAACTACATGGTCAGGCCTAAAGTATGAGAAGGCTGGGAACTATCAGTAGATTGCAACTTATTCTAAGCATTTTCATTTCCTCTGCTTTCTTTCAAAACTCTCATCATTTACTCCTCAGGCAAAAATCCTAATACAAATGGGAAACTCTGGCCAGAAACCAGTCTCAGGAGGTTCTGATTCTAGAAACAGAAGAAGGAAAAATCATCGCTAAAATGAAAACCAAGCCTGCTGGCTCCAGCCCCAGAAGCCACTCACCTCTCCGGTGTAGTCCTTCAGGACCCCCTTATAGACGTCGGTACCATTGGGCCTGTTGATCACAATTCCTGGAGTGGGATTGCTGAAAATGGAAGGACACGATTGAAACACAAATGTGGCATGCCTCTGAAACCTCTCTCTTCAAAAACATGCATGTTATGTGAAAAAATAGGAAATATCTATGTTTGTCGCAGATACAACATAAAGCCTGCTTTATGTGGCCAACATGTCAGTGGTTCGAGCAGCTTGGGCATCTCAGCAGTCCCACAGCCCAAGAACTCTTGACAGGGCAGTGAGGAGCTGAGCTCGAAAAGCTTCAGGCAGGGACCAAAGCTGAGGTGCTCCTGGCTGCCTGCTGGAAACCAGATAGCTTCATGGGGGCAAGACCTCAACAAAAGCTTTCTCAGCGAAATTCCTTTCAGAAAGAGACAGGACAGAGGACAAGACTTTGATACAAGAGCTTATGCATTAAAGCCTCAGAATGGGTGACGTATGAGCTGAGAATGTGACCACAGTAAGGGTAGCATCCTTCACCGCGGCTGCAGCAGGGTGACCAAGGAGCTGGGAGGTTAGAACTCGCTAAGTTTATGCCTATACGTGCTGCCTCTGATCAGATAAGTGGCATGAGGGAACTACCTGTGAAGTTAAACTCAGCAAGTAATAAAATAAGAATATTAAGAAGGTAGTGGGAGTATCTAACCTACAAACGAAAACATTCTACATGCAGGTCTCCTGTGCTGCAGCATGCTCGGAGGTTAGGAACGAGCACCCTAGAACCCAATGGGTCCTCCAAGATGAGGGGGAACTCAGCTTCAAACCCTTTCAAAGCACCTATCAGCACCCACTTCCTGTCTTTGCCATTCCCAGGGCACATCCAAGTTAGGTCAGAGATCAACATGAGGGCCAGGCATGGTGGGTCACATCTGTAATCCCAGCATTTTGGAAGGACGAAGCCAGCAGATCACTTAAGGTCAGGAGTTCAAGACCAGCCTGGCCAACATGGTGAAACCATCTCCACTAAAAATACAAAAGTTAGCTGGGCCTGGCGGTGCACGCCTACAGTCCTAGCTATTCAGGAGGCTAAGGTTGGAGGATCACTTGAACCCAGGGGCAGAGGCTGCAGTGAGCTGAGATCGCACCACTGCAATCCAGCAAGGGAGACAGAGCAAGACTCTGTCTCAAATAAAAAAAAAAACCTCAACGTGAGGCATCCCTATGGTCTTGTGTCTGGCCTAACATTAGGCCACTAGGATTCCTGTGAATCTATGTGACCATTTTTTTAAAGACCCTGAAGTCCTTCGTCACCAAGTTCCAAGTGTTCCCCACTTACTCTTCAGCGTAAGCAATGTCATCATACATCATCACAATGATCTGCTCGTCAGGAATCCCATTCCGGTGAATGATCTGGTAGGCATGGCACGCATCTGCCTGGGAGAAATGATTTGGTTAACTTTTAGATTTTGCCAGGAAGGCTAATTTTGGAGTTCTAGGGAGTGATGTGTTCCGTCTCACAGAAGACTTGCTGTGATTCAGCTCCTATCGGTCAGGCATTTAAATTATTATTTTAAAACACACACATTGATATTTTTATCTCAATGACCTCTCATTCATCCAAATTATTATTCACCAGAAAACTAGTGCACACATGAGCTACATACACATGCACAGGTGAGCACACATGCACATACACCCCACCACCACCACCACCACCACCGGCACCAGCAGCACTAGCACCACCACCACCAGCACAACCATCGCCACCACCACTGCCACTAGCACCACAACTATCACCACCAGCAACACCACCACCACCATCACCTCCACCAACACCACAACCATCATCTCCACCACCACAACCATCACCTCCAGCAACACCACCAGCAACACCACCAGCAACACCAACACCACCACCAGCACCACCACCGCCACCACTACCACCACAACCATCACCATCACAACCATCACCTCCACCAACACCACCACCGCCACCAACACCACGACTATCACCACCACCACCACGACTATCACCGCCAACATCACCAACACCACAACCATCACCTCCACCACCACCACCACCACAACTATCACCATCAGTAACACCACCACCACCACCATCACCTCCACCAATACCAACACCACAACCATCACCACCAACACCAACACGACTATCACCTCCACCACCACCAATACCACCACCAACACCAACACAACCAACACCAACACCACACCACCACATACCACAACACCACCACAACACCACCACACATCACCACTACCACACCACCACAACACCCCCACCACACCACCACCACCAAGTCTACAGGTAGGAAGGGCCTCTGCAAGTCCTAAGTAACTTATTTTTCTTGTTCGGACTATACAACAGTGTCTGGAAAGCATCGATTTTAGCCTCCTCAAAATCAGAATGAGAAACCAACAGAGCTAGTTCTGTTTCCCACAGGATTCTTCTGATCTAAGTACTCTGCCAAAGTCACTGTTTAGATAACTGACTGAAAACTCAAAAGTCCAACTCAGGAAGTGAGAAATTGCTCTTAAGTTTTTAAAAATAACAAGAATACAAAGGAAACAATATTAGGAATAAGAAAAAAATGTTCCTAACACAACTCCCTGTCCATGCAAGGGGGAAGACAGTCTTGCTTCCTTATCTCAGATGAAACATTCTACCACTTAATGCCATGGACAACACCTGAAGACAGAAAAGAAAAATGTTGCCTGTCTGCTTACATTTAATCCTGTTATTCTTAGAACAAAGACATAGATAAGCATAAAGAGAGGCATGTACCCAGCAATTTTCCCCCACCAAGGAAGACAGCCTGAACAACTGGGTCCACACCCTAAACAACACTGAGCACAGCGATAAAACTAAAGCTCATCAAACATTCAGACCGACACTTTGCCTGTGGATGTCCCAAGCAAATGTACTTATTTTATGACAAAGATGGGTGCTTGGTATACAGCTGTTGAATGCTGAATGGGTGAGTCCACGGCCTGGCACTCAGGAGCGATTAGATGAATGGATGACTGAACAAATAGGAAAACTAATTCATTTTTATTGACTTGCTTCTATTTGTCCATCACTGTGCTAAGGGAAGGGAGGGGGAGTCCATCTGACAAGGACAAGGTACTAGTATAATCTTATTTTTTTAGCAAGGTGCAAGGTACACAGGTATTCATTTTATTGTACACATGGTATATAGACATTATCTATCTGCTATTTAGTTTAAAAAAATCAAATCAGGCCAGGCACTGAGGCTTACACCTGTAATTCCAGCACTTTGGGAGGCCAAGGATCCTAGCACTTTTGATATCACGTGAGGTAAGGAGTTTGAGAGCAGCCTGGCCAACATGGTAAAACTCCGTGTCTACTAAAAATACAAAGAAATTAGCCAGGCATGGTGGTGCATGCCTGCAATCCCAGCTACTCAGGAGGCTAAGGCAGGAGAAATCACTTGAACCTGGGAGGCAGAGGTTGCAGTGAGCTGAGATTACGCCACTGCACTCCAGCCTGGGTAACAGAGCAAGACTGTGTCTCCAAAAAAAGCCTTGATAAATTGAAACCTTTAGTGCAGAATTAAAACCTTTAGTGCTTCCAAAGACATTATTAAGAAAATAAAAAGACAAGAAACAGACTACGAGGAAATATTTGCAAAACACGTATCTGATAAAGGGCTTATATTAAAACATGCAAAGAACTCCTGTACCTTAATAAGACAAAATGGCTGAGCCAAAAATACGCAAAACATTTCAATAAATATTTCACTTAAGGAGATACATAAATGGTTAATCAGCACATGAAAAGATGTTCAACATCACAGTCATTAGGAAATACCAATCAAACCACACTGAGACTTCAGCCACTTCACAGCCTGACAATAACAAGTGTTCCCAGCTACTCAGGAGGCTGCGCACAAGAATCACTGGAACCCGGGAGGCAGAGGTTGCAATGAGCCAAGATTGTGTCACTGCAATCCAGCCTGGGTGACAGAGACTGTGTCTTAAATAAATAAATAATAAAATAAAAAGAATTTAAAAAAATAATAACAAATGTTGCCGAGGACTGAGGAACCAAGAGCCTCCATGCATACACTGCTATGGCAACGTAAAGTGGGGCTGCCATTTTGGAAACGAGCTTTATAGTTTCTCAAAGAGTCAAATATAAATTTACCATGTGACCCAACAATTTCAAATCTTAAGTACCCACCCAAGAGAACAAAAAAATTTATTCATACAAAGATTTGCACACAAATGTTCTCAGCAGCATTGTTCATAATAGACAAAAAAATGGGAACAACTCAGATGTCCATCAACTGGTAAACGGGCAGGCAAAATGTGATCTAGCCATACAATGGAATGCTATTTGGGAATAAAAAGAAGTGAAGCACTGATGTGTGTTACAACGTGAACAAACCACAAAAACATGACACTAAGTGAAGCCAGACACAAAAGACCACACACTGTTTAGCTCCATTGATAGAAAATGTCCAGAATAAACAAACCTATAGAGATAGAAAGTAGATGATTAGTAGCTGCCTGGGGCTAGAGGTGGGATCTGCAAATATGCCCAAAAGATTTTTTTTTTTGAGTCATAATCTTGCTCTGTTGCCCAGGCTGGAATGCAGTGGCATGATCGGGGCTCACTCAAGTGATTCTCGAGCCTCAGTCTTCTAAGTAGCTGGGATTACAGGCGTGTGCCACCACACCCAGTTAATTTTTGTATTTTAGTAGAAACGAGGTTTCGCCATGTTGGCCAGGCTGGTCTCAAACTCCTGGCCTCAAGTGATCCACCTGCCTCAGCCTCCCAAATTGCTGAGATTAAAGGTGTGAGCCCCCCGTGCCCAGCCTGCCCAAAGGATCTTACTGGGATGATGAAAATATCCTCAAACTGATTTATAGTGATGTTTGCGCAATTTGGTAAATTTACTAAAACATTGAGTTAGATAATTAAAATGGGTGAATTAAAATAATAGGTCTTAAACTAGGCCTGAATAAAGTTATATATTTTCTGCAGGGGCGGGTTCAGAGTACCTTGTGTTGTTACTCCTGTACTGTTTGGGACCCCCAGCATCCTTGAGAGGTAGGTGCTTTCATCCCCATCTGACAGACGGGGGCAAGCTCAGGAAGGGCCATGGCTGACCCCAACCATGCCTTGCGCCCCTTCTTCCACACTGATTGACACCCCGTCAGGCTGTGACTCTCTTCTGGGCCTTGGACGTACTTGGTTGCCTCTACCTTTGTTAATTCAGTGGGGTTCTTTGTTTAAGTCAAATATTTACTGGCACTTAAAAGAGATACAAGTGGGATTCAATCAACTCAAACCATTTGAAAATGGTGTTACTGACTACTTGCATGACTTCCCTTCATGTGACCTACACTGTATTTTCCCCACTTAAGCCCAGAAAAGCCATATGAGGTAATATTCAAGAGGAGGGTATTGAGCAAGACTTCTAGGAAACACATGCAGAGCCCTCTGGAATGACGAACAGAGACCATGACTTGGCTGGTTTCATAGCTTGTGCTGGGAGTTCCACTGGTCTTCCTAATGACTCCCATGATTTACCAATAGGGCCACTGTCCCCACGATGTCTGCTTGCACTGCCTCCAGCTTGGCCAGCTGTCAGCTAAATAAAGACAAGACAAACAAGGTCTAAATACAATTGCCATGCCCCAGGCGTGTCACGGTTGCCGTGAAGGGTCCGCTCTCTAGCCAGCTATGCTCAGCTGCCAAGTATACATATACAATCACTTCCTGACACACAGCTGAGCAGCTAGGCTGGGGTTTTGCATCCCTTGCCGAGCCCACCGCCGACCCCAGAGAAAGAATCTGACAATGTAATTTGTTCAAACTTATACAGCACGTAATTGGAGGGCAGGAATTACACCCAGGTCTGTGCACATCTAGAGCCACACTCTTTCCAAGCTCCTGTGCTGCCTCTGGCACTTACAAGCACGGCCCTGCGGCACGAATCAGCCCAACCCACATCCCATATGCTCAGGATTCCCCTGCACAGCCCCTCTGTCCTCCCGCCTAATCCCTTCCCACCATGCCCTCTTTAAAAGCAGATTTCAGGCCAGATAGGGGTCTGTAATCTCAGCACTTCGGGAGGCTGAGGAAAGAGGACTGCTTGAGCCCAGGAGTTCGAGACCAGCCTGGGAAACAGCAAGACTTCATCTCTATAAAAAAATATTTTTAACTAGCTGGGCATGGTGGCGCACGTATATTCCTAGCTACTCGGAGGTTGGGGCAGGAGGATCCCTTGAGCCCAGGAGTTTGAGGCTGCAGTGAGCTATGATCACACCACTGTGTTCCAGCCTGAGTGACAAAGTAAGACTCTGTTGCTAAAAGAAATAATAATAAAAGCAGATTTCTTTCTTTCCTTTTTTTCTTTTTGGAGACAAGAGTCTTGCTCTGTCGCCCAGGCTGAAGTGCAGTAGCACAAACTCGGCTCACTGCAACCTCCACCTCCCAGGTTCAAGCAATTCTCCTGCCTCGGCCTCCTGAGTAGCTGGGATTACAGGCACCTGCCACTATGCCCAGCTAGTTTTTGTATTTTTAGTAGAGATGGGTCTTCTCCATGTTGGCCAGGTTGGTCTCAAACTCCTGACCTCAGGTGATCCACCCATTTGGCCTCCCAAAGTGCTGGGATTACAGGCACAAGCTACCATGCTCAGCCGCAGATTTCTTTTTTAAATATAAAAGTGACACTGTGCAATGACATGCATTAACCTCAAAACACCATAAATTAAGAGCTTGTTTGTCCGGGCATGGTGGCTCACACCTGTAATCCTAGCACTTTGGAAGGCCAAGGCAGGTGGGTCCTGAGGTCAGGAGTTCAAGACCAGCCTGGCCAACATGGTGAAACTCCGTCTCTACTAAAAATAAAAATTAGCCAGGCATGGTGGTGGGCACCTGTAAGCCCAGCTATTCAGGAGGCTGAGGCAGGAGAATCACTTGAACCCAGGAGGTGGAGATTACAGTGAGTTGAGATCATATCACTGCACTCCAGGCTGGGCAACAAGAGTGAGACTCCATCTCAAAAAAAAAAAAAAATTTTTTTTTAATAAATAAATAAAGAGCTTGTCAGAAGAGCAGACTGTGAGTCACCACCACCTCCTGCCTGCACCCCCTGGTCACTCCCTCTCGCCTCCATTGCTGCAGTCTGCCCAGGTGGCCTTGCCTTCAGCCCCGCCAGTCTCAATTTTGCCCCTTGGCCCACAAAACCTCACATATTTACTATCTGGCCCTTTATAGGAAAAAAAGATTGCAGGCTCCAGTCTTGAGCCAAACAGCAATGGGAGGCTCTGAGTGTGGGGATGGAAAAGGGGCTTGCCCAGAGCACACAGAGTGAGGAGCTCCCTGCTCTTGTCATTGTGACATAGGGCCTGTCCAACCCTTTATCTAGTTCTAAGGGAGACGTTCTGTGAAAGGGAAAGAAAGGGGGAGTTCCTGACTGGTCCTTCTCCTAGCACGCCTCACCATGCCCTCACCCTAGCTTGCCGGTCTCTTTCTCCCTTGCTTCCTCATCTCTGTCAATCTGGGCCATGTGCTGTCCTTGCACGCCCTGTGGCCATCTTCCTTTCCACCCAGGCCCTGGCTTTGCTCAGATGACCTACCCAGCTCCAAGTGGTCAGGAGCATCCCTGAGTGAGAACTGGAAACCCCTTTCCCCTTACCAGGGACTGACTGACTTGAACATGAGCATGTGACACAATTCTGGCCAGGCAGACATGGAACAAAGTCCACCCACAGCTCCAGGAAAAGATGTGCATTCTGATAAAGAGCAAGCCAAACAGACAAGACACAGAGATGGCCTCTTTTCTTCTTCAAGGTTTTGTTTGAATGTGACACCCGGAGCTGCTGCAGCCATTTTGTGACTATGAGGAGAGTGTATTTGAAGACAGTTCATCACAACCATGATGACAGACTAGAAGGATGGAAAGGGGCCAGGTGAGGTGGCTAATGCCTGTAATCCCAGCACTTTGGGAGCTGAGGTGAGTGGACTGCTTGAGGCCAGGAGTTCAAGACCAGCCTGGGCAACATGGTAAAACCCTGTCTCTACTAAAAATACAAAAATTAGCTGGGCATGGTGGTGAGCTCCTGTAATCCCAGCTACTCAAGGGGCAGATGCATGAAAATTGATTGAACCTTGGAGGCAGAGGTTGCAATGAGCCGAGATCACACCACTGCACTCCAGCCTGGGTAACAGACTGAGATTCTGTCTCAAAAAAAAGAAAAAGATGAAAAGGACCTGAGTTTGGGATAACAAGGCTAAACTGCTTAATAAGCCACATCTAGAGTCTCCACACTCCCTAAGATTCAAACCACCAGGGAGGGCTCTGGTATGGGCACTTGAAGGCACCCAATGTGCTGGCCACGCCCCTCACTGTGATTTTATATTCCCAGCTGATGCTCTTCCCTCCACACCAAAAGAGCTTCTGCAGAAATACCATCACCCTTCAGACTCACCTCAAGCCTCTCCTCCATGAAGCTGCATTCCCATCCCTCTCCTGATGGAGCTCACCTAATCCTGGACCCAAACCCAGCTCCTGGAGCTCTTGTAGGAACTGCTCATTCTCAGCCACCAGTTCAGGTATTTGTGCACCTGCCCTAAAAGGCTGGGGGGCTCCTGACTTGGGAGGGCCCTGACTCCCCATTCTCCACAATCCTCCCCTATGCCCCTTGTAAACCATGGGCCTCAAGTGAAAAATGTCAAACTAAATGGACCAATGTGCCAAGTCTGTTTTACTGCCCAGAAAAATTCTGCTGTGTTTGCCATTTTCAGAATGCAATGCCAGCAACATTGATTCTGAGCAGCAGTGGTGATTGCTCAAAGACAAGGATGCATTCTGAGAGATGCTTCACGAGGTGAGACTGTCATTTTGTGAACATCACAGAGTATATTTACAGAACCCTAGATGGCCTCGCCTAGCGGTTCCCAATCTTTTTGGCACCAGGGACTGGTTTCGTGGAAGACAATTTTTCCATACATGGGGGTGAGGGGTGATAGTTTCAGGGTGAAACTGTTCCACCTTAGAAAATTAGGCATTAGTTAGATTCTCACAAGGAGTGCGCAACCTAGATTCCTCATGTACGCAATTCACAATAGGGCTCACACTCCTGTTAGAATCTAAAGCCACTGATGACTGACAGGAGGTGGGGCTCAGGTGGTAATGCTCGCTGTAATGCTCAGGTGGTCATCTAGGCTATAAACCTCTACTGCATGTTACTGTCATGAAAACTGTAGTCAACCGGAACACAACAGCAAGTATTTGTGTACCTAGACATAGGAAAAGTACAGTAAAAATATGCTACTATAATCTATGGGACCACTCTCGTGAATGCAGGCTGTCACTGAACAAACCTGTTATACGGCGCATGACTGACTACAAATGACCTGCTTCCTTTGGCTGTGTAAATTTTCTATGATAAACTTTAATATGCGTTAAATTTTTAATACAAAAAAAGGAAACTATTTTAAAAGATAAAATAATGCCAAGATATCCAAGCCACATGACTAGCGTAGTGATTATGAGCATAGGCTGAACTGCCTGGGTTCAAATCTGAGCTCCACCCCTTACTAGCTGTGTGACCTCAGATAAGTTATCCAGGCTTTCTGTGCCTCAGCCCCACCTCCAAATCTAACAATGGAGATCGAATAGGACCTATCCTCTTGGGTTGTCTGAGGATTGAGATAATACATGCCCAGTGCTTGGACCTGAGCCCTGCATATAGGAAGCACTTAGGCAAGGGTAGCCTTCTTCCACCAGAATGTCAGCACTGCAGAGCAGGGGACGAGACTTGCATCGCCAGCACCCTGAACAGCACCTGACTCACATGTGCTCAGCAGCCATGAGCTGGGTACCATTTCCAGTCACGTCTGCTCCTGGGCCACTTCCATCTGCCCAGTTTTTTTTTTTTCTTTTTGGCTCATTCTGGGATCGTACCACACTTCCCAGGTACCTGCACCCCTCTGCCTATCCTGAGCCATCTTGCTGGCCCCTCCCCCGGGTCTGCCTCTGTACCTCTCTGGCACTCATGCTTGGCTGCTCCCTCCCCCTCGTCACCCACGCAACCCTCCCCCTGCCTCCCATCCCATTCCTCCAGCTCCCCCTGATCGCCCCAGACTCCGCTCTGATTCCACGACTTCCAAAGGGCCTTCCTTGCTCACCCCATGCTCAGGACACGGGATGCAGAATGTCCTGCCCACATCACCTCCGACCCCCACCCCCAATCACACTTAATCCCAGCCCCAAACGGAAGACTGAGAAATCAATTTGGTCAAGACAAAGCAAGGCTTACTTAACAAGCATAACGCATAGGAAAGCACTTGACAATGTTTTATTTGTACCTGGTGAGCCTCTCTTCCCTAAACAGAGACTTGTGGTAAATGAATGTTGTGTTAATCCAAGGAAAATCTAAACCTCTAGGAAAATGTTAAATTTAAAAATCTGCCTAGGGGGCCGGGCGCAGTGGCTCACACTTGTAATCCCAGCACTTTGGGAGGCCAATGGGGACAGACCATGAGGTCAGGAGATCAGGACCATCCTGGCTAATGTGGTGAAACCCCTTCTCTACTAAAAATACAAAAAATTAGCCGGGCATAGTGAAACACACCTATAGTCCCAGCTACTCAGGAGGCTTGGGCAGGAGAATTACTTGAACCCAAGAGACGGAGGTTGCAGTGAACTGAGATGGTGTCACTGCACTCCAGCCTGGACAGTAGAGCAAACCTCCATCTCAAAAAAAAAAAAAAAAAAATCTGCCTAAGTTCTATGGTGACCGTTCTTCAAACGCTCTTTTAACGATGAGCCTCGGCCAGGCGTGGTGGCTCACATCTGTAATCCAAGCACTTTGGAGGCCAAGGCGGGCGGATCACCTGAGATCGGGAGTTCAAGACCAGCCTGACCAATATGGTGAAACTCGGTTTAAAAAAAAAAAAAAAAATGATGAGCCTCCAAAGCCAAGAAGGCAAATGGCACCCAGCTGAGGACAGAAGCAGCCTCTCAGGGAGGCAGGCTGAGGTGAGGCTGAATCGGCACAAATCTCATCTCCACCAGCCTTAATGCCATCATTGTCTCCTACTCCGGGAGGAATATTTCGGTCTGGGCCACTTCTTTGGCCTTGATTCCCTTCATTCTATTTTGATATTTAGTATTTTACTCAGGGAAACTAGCAACACTAAAACAAAAAGGTTTCTGGGAGCAGGATAGTTGAATAACCCGTACTCAATAATGTTTAACAAATACATTGTTTTAAAAGCTGCTTGTAAAAAAATCCGGGTGACTGATGAGTCATCCTGTTAACTCTCTGATCTGTATTTAACAACTAATCTTTCCAAACTTGTGGTTAGAGGGGAGAAGAAAACAGAGCTGAACATCTGTGTGCGCAGGCTGCTCCTCTTTACATGGGTCAGGTCTGTGGTTCAGTATTAAAAGGAGGAGTGATCATTTTGCCATGATAACCACTGTTTAATCAAGCCAAATTTCCTATATGGCTAACATGCAAAGTGACTGGAGAAATGAGTTATTCATTCATTCATTCATTCATTCAGTGACTGTAAATACACACTGGATTTCAATGACTTAGTACAAAAAAAAAAATGTATGGTATCTCATTATTATCTTTTTTTTTTTAAAAAAAAAAAACAAGGTCTTGCTCTGCTATCCCAGCTGGAGTGCACTGGCTATGCACAGGTGCGATAATAGCTCCCAGCAGCCTTAAACTCCTGGGCTCCAACAATCCTCCCACTTCAGCCTTCAGAGTAGTTGGGACTACAAGCACGCTGGCTGGTATCTCATTATTGATTTTTTATATTGATCACATGTTGAAAATGATAATGGTTTAGAAATACTGGTTTAAAGAAGTTATTAAGGCCGGGCATGGTGGCTCACACTAGCACTTTGGGAAGCCAAGGCGGGCACATCACCTGAGGTCAGGAGTTTGAGACCAGCCTGGCCAACATGGTGAAACCTCGTCTCTACTAAAAACACAAAATTAGCCAGGCATGGTGGTGCATGCCTGTACTCCCAGCTACTTGGGAGGCTGAGGCTGGAGAATCTCTTGAACACGGGAAGTGGAGGTTGTGGTGAGCTGAGATTGCACCATTACACTCCAGCCTGGGCAACAAGAACTAAACTTTGTCTCAAAAAAAAAGACCAGTCTTCTAAAACAGACAATTCAGTGGTTTCTAGTATGTTCACCAAGTTGTATACTCATCACCACTTCTAAAGCATTCTCATTCCTGCAAAAAGAGACCCCATATCCATCAGCAGTCACTCCCCAGTCTCTTCTTCACTCAGCCCTTGGCAACTACTAACCTACTTTCTATCTCTATAGAGTTCCCAAATTTGGACTTTTGTTTAAATGAAATCATAAAATATGTGGTCTTTGTGACTAGCTTCTTAGCATGTTTGTAAGGTTCACCCATGTTGAAGCATGTATGAGTACTTCCTTCTTATGGTCAAGTAACATCTTCTACAAATAGACCACATCGTGTAATCCGTTCAGCCTGATGGACATCTGGGCTGCTTCTACCTTTTGGCTACTGTGAACAATACTGCTATGATCAGTCACGTACATGTTTTTGTGTAGACACGTTTCATCTCTTAAGGACACACTTAGGAGTGAAATTGCTGGGTCATATGCTTAACTCGATGTTTAACTTTTGAGGAACTGCCAGACTCTTTCCCAAAGTGGCTACACCATTTTACATCCCACGGGGGAGGCTGGACTTTTCATGGACGCTCAGATGTGGATTCTTTTCTTTTTCTCTCTACCTTCTGGCAGGCTGACGTGGGGAAATCCAGGAAAGATGGAGAACGAGGGTGTGAGGAGAGAGCAGCAGGGCAGAGAGGCCTGGGGATCCTTTCACCAGAGCCCTGAGCTCAGTCCTGTCTGGTCCCTACTTGCCATGTGGCCTTGAGCAAGTCACCTCCACTCTCTAGGCCTCAGTTTCCCTATCTCTAAAATGAAGATGTTGAACTAAGTGGGTCTCAACCTGAGTGATCTGGCTGCCTGGGGACACTGGGTAATGTCTGGAGACATTCTGGGCTATTACAGCAGAGCAGGAGATGCAGCCATCACCTAATGCATGGGTGTCATGGACGTTGCTAAACCTCAAATGCACAAGACAGCCCTCAACAACCAAGAATGACCCGGTTCTCAACTATCAACAGTGCCAAGAGGCCGGGTGCGGTGGCTCACACCTATAATCCCAGCACTTTGGGAGGCCAAGGCAGGCGAATCATGAGGTCAAGAGATCAAGACCATCCTGGTCAACATGGTGAAACCCAGTCTCCACTAAAAATACAAAAATTAGCTGGGCATAGTGGTGCACGCCTGTAGTCCCAGCTACTTGGGAGTCTGAGGCAGGAGAATTGCTTGAACCCAGGAAGTTGCAGTGAGCCGAGATCGTGCCATTGCACTCCATCCTGGATGACAAGAGCGAAACTCCGTCTCAACAACAAAAAAATTGCCAAGGTTCAGAAAATTTGCATCAGGCTAAGATGTAACAGAAACTTCTGAGGAACTGCCAAAGTGTTTTCCAAAATGGCTATACCACCTTGTAATACTCCTAGCAACATATGCGGGTGCTAATTTCTCCACATCCTCACCAACACACCTATGTTATGGCCAGCTTGACAGGTCTATCAACGGCTTTTCAAGTCTTTTCTATTTAATATTAACAATGTCTGGAGTTGTTTTCAGAATGCCAGTCTTCACAAAGAAAGAGATTAGTCATTTTCTTACCTGGTGCCTATAATTATACCAGCCATTTGAACCAGCCACAATCACCACCCAGTGCTTGCCTCCATCTTCAGGATCATCTATGGGAAGAGCACCAATGCCCAGGGCCACGCTGAGGAATACAGCTACTTTCCAAACCATTCTGCACCGTGGAGCTCAACTGCAGAAACCTGAGAAGGGAAAGGCAGAGTCAAGTACAAAGAAACAAGAACAGATAAACATTGCCAGCCCCTAGGAAAAGATCACAGTAAATGGGTCAAAAAGATAAGGCCATTTAACCACCAGACACAGTATGCTGAGGATAACAATGAAGATAAAGAGGAATTCTATTTTGAGCTCTATTGCTCCATCCTCCACGTGGAGAAGGGGCTGTCCATGCCTGCTGATATTCACTGCAAGTCCAAGTCATGCATATAAAACCAAAGAATATTCAGAAAGGTCTCTGGATAAAGTTTTTTGTTTTATTTTATTTTGTTTTTATTATTATTATTATTATTATTATTATTTTTTTTTTTTTTTAAAGATGGGGTTTCACCATGATGGCCAGGCTGGTCTTGAACTCCAGATCTCAGGTGATCCACCCACCTCGGCCTCCCAAAGTGCTAGGATTAAAGGCGTGAGCCACCGCGCCAGGCCTCTGGATAAAGTTTTTTAAAAGTTTTTGACACAATTCAAAATACAGCAGATAAAATTCATCAACAAAATTCACTGTTGGAAAAATATCTACTACATACTATGAACTATTTATAAGAAAAGAATATACATGTGGAATAAACTGCAGGTCAGGCGCGGTGGCTTACATCTATAATCCCAGCACTTTGGGAGGCCGAGGCAGGCAGATTACCTGAGGTCAGGAGTTTAAGATCAGATTGGCCAACATGGCAAAATCCTGTCTCTACTAAAACTTCAAAATTAGTTGGGCGTGGTGGCACACATCTATAGTCCCAGCTACTAGGGTGGCTGAGGTAGGATAATCACCTGAACCCAGGAGGCCACTGCACTCCAGCCTGGGCGACAGAGTGAGACTGTCACTCACACACACACACACACACACACACACACACACACACACACACACACAATATATATACATATATATATAATATATAGAATAAATTTTAAAACTAAAAAGTAAATAGAATACACAGAAAAATATGGAAGACAGACATAAAATTTTAACAGTAGTTATTGCTGAGTGGTAGGCAGGATCAAGGGTGATTTTCTTCCTCATTTTTGTCTCTTTTTAATATAATTAATGTGTAATACTTAACAATTAAGTCTCTAAAAATTCAGTACAGTTTAATAAAAACATTGATGGGCAATTTAAGCTTATAAGGTGAATTATGTGGATAAGCTATAGTCAAACATTTATTCATGTTGTCTTTGTATCACACTTACAGAGCATGGACATATACTCTGTGCAACATGCAGGGCAAACATTTTCATCCTTGTTTTACACACAGGAGAGGCTGAGGTCTGAGAGCAATGACCTGCCTAATATCCAGGGACTGTCAGCTTTGGCCAGAGCTGGGACCATGCCCTCTGAATGGCTGCTCCAGTACTCTTTCTGCTACATGGCTCTGTATCTCCAGACTTTGTTATTATTGAGCCTGGGCACGGTGGCTCACACCTGTAATCCCAGCACTTTGGGAAGCCGAGGCGGACAGATCACTTGAGGTCAGGAGTTTGAGACCAGCCTGGCCAATATCACGAAACGCCTGTCTTTATTAAAAATACAAAAATTAGGCATGGCGGCAGGAGCCTGTAATCCTGGCTACTCGGGAGGCTGAGGCAGAATTGCTTGAGTTTGGGAGGCGGAGGTTGTAGTGTTGCAGTGAGCCGAGATTGTGCCACTAACATTCCAGTCTGGGCAACAGAGCGAGACGCCATCTCAAAAAAAAAAAAAAAAAAGACTTTATTATTATTGAAGTACACACCCTATTTTACGTTTCAATGCCAAAACCTTAAATACATTGTTAAAGTACAAACGGAAAACAGCACCAAGCCTGTGGCTCTGCAATAAGAAAAATACATAGTTACTGAGATGTGGGGACTCAGAGCGGCAGGTGTGTGAGGCTGACTTCTGTCCCAGTGCCACCAGCAGGGCTGGTGGTGCTCATTCATTCATTCACTCACCTCTCAGCCAGAGTCTCCGCAACACCTACTTTGCCAGACAAGGTGCTGGGTGCTGGGAACTCAACAGGGACAGGGACAAAGCCTTGTGTCCTCGTGGAGGAGGCACCCAGAAGAGGGGTGATCCACCTGTAAGCTGAAGAAGCCATCCTCGACATTCTGAGTCTAGCCCTCAAAGCGATGGAGGTTCT
Source organism: Cheracebus regulus (assembly GCA_963574635.1). Lineage (NCBI taxonomy): Eukaryota > Metazoa > Chordata > Mammalia > Primates > Pitheciidae > Cheracebus > Cheracebus regulus. The sequence goes on along the minus strand of CAUYQU010101236.1, from coordinate 28,192 downwards.
CCAGTAAGTAAACAGGATGCCCTGAGTCTCTTGAAAAGCGTCTTAGGCCAGTAATTCTCCAACTTGAACATTTACCTACGTCACCGGGGGATCTTGGAGGCAGATTCTGATTCAGTAGGCCTGGGGCAGGGCCTGAGACTGTATTTCTTTTTTGCGGGGGGAGGGGGACAGAATGTTGCTCTGTTGCCAGGCTGGAGTGCAGTGGTGCAATCTCCACTCACCGCAACCCCCGCCTCCCAGGTTCAAGTGATTCTCCTGCCTCGGCCTCCCGAGTAGTCGAGATTACAGGTGTCCACCACCATGCCTGGCTAATTTTTGTATTTCAGTAGAGAGGGGTTTCACCATGTTGCCCAGGCTGGTCTCCAACTCCTGACCTCATGATCCACCTGCCTCGGCCTCCCAAACTGCTGGGATTACAGGCGTGAGCCACTGCGCCAGGTCATGAGACTGCATTTCTAATAAGTGTCAGGTGACACTATGCTGCTAGCCTCAGACTACCTTTGATGTAGCAGAACTGCATGAAACCCCTCAGGCTCTGGGCCACCAGTCCTCAGCCTAGCACCCTGATCAGCAGACTGAACTGCTCCTTCCCCAAGGGCTGTCTCCTAACAAGAACTTAATTCTTAATCTGAAAGCCTGAAACTTCAGGTTTCTTTAAGTCCACTGCAGGGCTCATGGACTGGCAACTGGTAACCACAGTAAGATGCCCACAGATTTGTTTCTTCAGGTTTTTTTTTTCTTGGAGTTGGGGCTAGTACGGCACATAACAGACAGGTCAGTGGAGTGCTGAGGGCCCCCAGGGCTAGAACCACGGGTATGTTAATGTGACCTGAGGAAGCTCCCCACACATCCACTCGACCTGACAAGGGCTCATTGTGGGGCTGTGTTTCCAGAAAGGGGTCCTGGTCCAGACCTCAACAGAGGGTTCTTAGACCTCATGCAAGAAAGAATTTGAGGCAAGTCCACAGAATAATGTGCAAGCAAGCTTACTAAGAAAGTGAAGGAATGAAAGAACAGGTTACTCCATAGACAGAATAGGGTGTCCCCAAAAGCAAGAGCAGAACCGTGTCCACCTTAGGTGCAATGCGTGTTTAGACATAAGACAACAAAGCAAAACAAAATCACAGGGAGATGTGCCTTCTACAAGGGCTTGTGACAGAGGATGGTTAATCTTTATAGAACTGCTGCCTTTCACAAGAATCTGTTATTATTCTTAAAGGTGAAACTTATGCCCAGGCGCGGTGGCTCACACCTGTAATCTCAGCACTTTAGGAGGCAGAGGAAGGCAGATCACTTGAGGTCAGGAGTTTGAGACCACTTTGGGCAACATGGTGAAACCCTAACTCGACTAAAAATACAAAATTTAGCTGGGCATGGTGGCACAGGCCTGTAATCCCAGCTACTCAGGAGGCTGAGGCACAAGAATCGCTTGAACCGGGGAGACAGAGGCTGCAGTGAGCCAAGATAGTGCCAGAGAAAGAAAGAAAGGAAAGGAAAGAAAGAAAGAAGAAAGCAAGCAAGCTTATTATTAAACTAAAAATGCTTTTGTTCTTAAGATATCGGGACACCAGGACCTTTCCTGGGTCTGTTTGGTAAACATTAACCTGTTCCCTTAACGGTAAATATCCTGTGACTAAGAATGCCTGACCTCCTGGAACTGCAGCCCAGCAAGTCTTAGCCAAATTTTCCCCAGCCTTTGTTCAAGATGGAGTCACTCTGGTTCAAGCACCCCTGGCAGCTGGAAGGTAAAACCAATACAAGGTACGATTATACAAAGGTGTGAAGAAGCAACAGTGAGGACAGGCAAGAGAGGGTCAAGGAGCAAAAACAGCCATGTCCCCCAAGCTCTTCAGTGACCCCACAAGAGAGCTGTGACAGTGACTACCAAGGTGTTCCAACCAACAACTCTCACCTTCTGGGAGCTCACCCAGCAGCCTCCCTGGGAAGCCTTTCCCTAGGGTAGGGGTTGGCTGACTTTTTCTGTAAACAACCAGAAAGTAAATATTTTTGGTTTCACAGGCCAGGCCATCTCTCTCACAACTTGCAACTCTGCCACTGTATCCTGAAAATATCCACGTAACCAAGTACTCACATTTTTCTAAGAGACGGTTTAATTATTTTTGTCTCTCCTCTTATCATTCCTCTGGTTCCCCACTTCCTACTCAGCCCGTTAGAAACACAAATACAGCCTTTTACCCACCTCCTCTTCACCAGACACTCCCTAAAGTGCAAGTTCATCTAACTCCTTAAGAGTTCACAGTTGATTTACAGACCGAAGCACGCCCAATACAGAACTCTCACTGGCCAAGACGATGCCTCGAGAGGTAATAGTCAAAAAGCACACCTGCTACTCCCTCCCACCTGGGGAGTTTTTGGCCTAGTTCTGCCCACAAAGATGCCAGCAGTCACCAGCTCAACTGACAGCCCAGTAGATAAGACCCCAAGCTGCCAAGCGTGGTGGCTCGCATCTGTAATCCCAGCACTTTGGGAGGCTGAGGCGGGTGGATCACCTGAGGTCAGAAGTTCGAGACCAGCCTGACCAATACGGTGAAACCTTGTCTTTAAAAAAGTAAAAAATAAAAAAAAAGACCCCAAGCTAACACATGGACCCCCACCTTGCTTGCTTCCTCCCCTACCTTTTAAAAGTGCCTGCTTTCTGCTCCAAAAGCAAAGCAGTACATTTAAAGGTGGAATGCCTATGCTTCTTCCCCTAAGCTCTTTGGAAATAAATCACTTTTTTTGTACCAGATCTCACTCTTGTTAATTGGACTCTGCAAGTGATGAATTACTAACCCATGAGCTGATTACAGCCAGAGATGACAGATAAACAAATAAACATGGTTATGTTCCAATAAAATTTTATCTATAAAATAGGTGGTTTGTTTGGCCATAGGTTGCTGACCCCAACCGAGGGAGTGAGAATATGCTCCCAGACTGCACGGTAGCAACAGCCTGGCTGTTACTGTCATCTTTCATCAGCAATAAATGGGCTCCCTAGTTTGCACACCTGTTTATTCTGAGTTTCGTTCATATGCCATAGTCCCAAAGAGGCTCATTCCTCTGGGGGCATTGGTGTGTGACTTTTACTCCCTTATATTTAGGGGGAAAATGAATAAATAAAATGCCAGAAACAAATGGTTGACCTGACTGTGAACAACAGAACAAACAACACCTGCTTATCCATCTAAATCAGCAAACACACGGCAGACACCAAAAAAGCACCACTTGGTGATTTTTACAAAACCAAGTTAATCTTTCATTCTTCTAATCCACTAACGAGCTACTCTTCAGCGAGGAAAAGTGCCTCACTGATACAGAAAGCGACATTTTCATAGTCACTACCTGGTGATGCTCCCACTCTATCATTCTTTTTTCTTATAAACAGTTGTAATTCCCCGAAGTTATAGTGAATCCCAAGTTTCTCTTCAAAGAATCAGTATGTCAGTTTGTTCCACTCTCTTATTCTTTAAATCTTTATTTTAAAGTTTAACTTCCTTGTAATTCCAGTAAACAACCTTTTCCACCAGTTCACAGTTCACAGTTCACATCTGCTCCCCCTCCCCCCTGGCTCCATCCTGACTCATCTCAGTCACCTGATCACCCCTGGCTACCAGCTCTTACAAGCCTGTAATCATCCTTCCTGCTAAAACACCCACGTTGCCACTCCAGCTTGGACCCCTGCTCTTTTTAAAATAGCCAATCAGGATAAGTCTAGTTTGTGCAGTCTAACCCTAGCCAATAGGGGACATACCAGCAGGGATGACCCCTGTCAACCGTAAGTACCCCTTCCCCCTTTGTCCCAGTGTGCAGCGGCCATCATTGCTCGGTCTGTGCACCCTGCACCCTTCCATAGAAGTAAACTGCCGCAGGGCGCGGTGGCTCACGCCGGTAATCCCAACACTTTGGGAGGCCGAGGTGGGCGGCTCATGAGGTCAGGAGATCAAAACCATCCTGGCCAACATGGTGAAACCCCATCTTTTAAAAAAAAAAAAAAAAGCTGGGCGTGATGGCGTGCACCTGTAGTGTCAGCTACTCGGGAGGCTGAGGCAGGAGAATCGCTCAAACCAGGGAGGTGGAGGCTGCAGCAGTGAACCCAGATCATGCCACTGCACACTGCATTCCAGCCTGGCCACAGAGGGAGACTCCATCTCAAAAAAAAAAAAAGAAGTAAACTGCCTTGCTGAGAGGACATATTTTCAAATGCTATTTTGTTTGTGGCATCGAAATTTTACTTAAAACACCAACTATGACGCTATGTTAAAAGCCTCAGAATATGTGGCTGAATAGAAAATGCTACTTTAAAAAACCACATATGCTAACACTATTTTGGGAAACATGTAAAGGCCTGGGGTGAAGATGAGAAATGAAAGTAAAATAATCATTCCATTACCCTTGGCATGAACGTGCCTCAAAGGAGTTACCTTACATGCTAATTTCCTATAGGCATTTATTGCATGATTTTTGACAAAGTCAAAGCATCAAAACAAAGTCACAAATAACCTGACAGCACCCCTATGATTCCTAGTTTATCAAAGTGAAAACCGGTGAAAAAGTGAATGATCCCTGCAAAACTACTAGCTCTTTGTGACTCTGCTGTTTTTGGCTGTGGCTCTCCACGGTCCCCATTACACAGGCCTCATCTCACAGAGGCATCATCATCATCGTCGTCATCTACCTCCTCTCCTTTAACCTGCCCTCCTCCTACTGCTCTCCCCTTCATCCACCCATACCCCGAATCCATCCAACAAATATGGTCCGAGCACCTACTGGCTGTTCACAGGCACCAAACAGTGAACCAAACAGACAAAACTTCGTGGAAGTGGCATTCTAGAAAGAAGAGACCATTTAAACACTTAGGTTGTCAGATAGTGATGAGAGTGACGGAGAGAAATAAGGCAGGAGGGAATGGGAGTCCCAGTAGAAATGGGAGGTATCATTTGCAAAAGGGGAAGAAATTATGGAGGTGAGGGCACCAGCCCATCCATTAGGGCAAAGCACTGGAAGCGACGTAAATGTCTATCTGGATTAGCTACAGTACAGCCTCATGGTGGCATACTGTGAAGGCTTTAAAAAGAACCTAAGGCAGATCGTGATGTGTCAAGAGTGAAAAGGTCTCCCAGGGGTGCTGTTAGAGCATGTGTGTTGTCTACTAACCACGTGCAGGGAGAACACAACACAGAAGGTCGTTGCTCCAACCAGGGGAGATGAGAGAGAAAGACTCCCAGCCAGGCACAGTGGTTCACACCTGTAATCCCAGCACTTTGGGAGGCCGAGGTGGGTGGATCATCTGAGGTCAGAAGTTCAAGACCAGCCTGACCATTATGGAGAAACCCTTTCTCTACTAAAAATACAAAATTAGCAGGCCATGGTGGGGTATGCCTATAATCCCAGCTACTTGGGAGGCTGAGGCAGGAGAATTGCTTGAACATGGGAGGAGGAGGTTGCAGTGAGCTGAGATTGTGCCATTGTACTCCAGCCTGGGCAACAAGAAACTCCATTTCAAAAAAAAAAAAAAAAATTCCCAGAGAGCGGGATGTGTTGGGGGGTGGCACAGAGGTGGGTATCCACTACAGACCGCACAACGTGCAAGACATTTTATTCATACCATCCTCACAACAGCCGCCCTGTAAGCAAGGATCACCACTCCCTTCAGACAGGTGAGGAAACTAAGGCTCAGAGAAGTAGAGAAACTTGGTGGTCAGTGGCATTGCTGGGACCACACAGATCTGACAGCAAAGACTGTGCTTGCTCCACTACGTCACCTGCTTGTCACACAAAGAGCTGCTTATGTGAAAGTCTGGGAGGCCCCGGAACCATGGGCACTGCACTCTGCACCCCAGGGCCCGAGCACAGAGCAGGCCCTCACTGCTTCCTCCCGGAATAGGACACCCACGCTGCTCTTCTGTCTCCTACTATTTTAAGGCACTAGTGGGCTCGCTGCATAAAGAGCTCTTGTCTTAGAAGAGCCTGTCAAAGGAGGATCTGAACTACACAAAGTCAAGGTCAATGAACAAGCCTTTAGAGACTTCAGCAGCCTCCAATGACAAGTCCCCTGCAGTTCCCACTCAGCCTATGTCCCTGCTCAGGTTACAGGGCTATAATAGGTCAGCAATTCATTTGAAAGGCTTCACTTAAGGCCGAGTGCAGTGGCTCATGGCTGTATTCGCGGCACTTTGGGAGACCGAGGTGGATAGATCACTTGGGGCCGGGAGTTAGAGACCAACCTGGCCAGTATGATGTAACCCCGTCTCTACTAAAAATACAAAAATTAGCCAAGCATGGTGGCACACGCCTGTAATCCCAGCTACTCAGAAGGCTGAAGCGGGAGAACTGCTTGAACCCAGGAGGCGGAGGTTGCAGTGAGCCAAGATCGTGCCACTGCACTCCAGCCTGGGCAACAGAGTGAGACCCTGTCTCACAAAAAATGACTTCACTTGGCTTCAAGAAATGCACCATCAAGTCAGCTTTAATCCATTTGGGAAGTTTGTGATGCGGTGTCCTTTCCAGATAAATTATCATTAGCAATGCAAGTAATAAGGTCGAGTTCACAGAGCCATTTCAGCAGAAGAGTCAAGTTCAAATCCAGGTCTGATACCAAAACCCACAACTTAACCACCATCAGGAGTGACCCCTCAGTGCCAACTACTGGGTCTGGGTTCTACACAGAAAAACATCAGAGCCAAGCAAAGCAGCTAGTTAGATAATGACATCTGTAAAGAGCCTTCCAAATCTAAAGGTTTTGATCCTACGTACTCCGTGCTCTCTAGGGGTTTAGAATAAAATCATCCTGAAAGCTGGGCATGGTGGCTCACACCTGTAATCCTAGTACTTTGGGAGTATGAGGTGGGTGGATCATTTGAGGCCAGGAGTTCAAAATCAACCTGGCCAACATGGTGAAACCCCGTCTCTACTAAAAATACAAAAATTAGCTGGGCATGGTAGCAGGCACCTGTAATCCCAGCTACTCGGGAGGTTGAGGCAGGAGAATCGTTTGACCCAGGGAGGCGGAGATTGCAGTAAGCCAAGATCGAACCACAATGCTCTAGCCTGGGTAACACAGTGAGACTCCATCTAAAAAAAAGAATAAAAAGTAAAATCATCCTGCAAGGTTTTTCAGTTGACAACATGCAGAAGAAATCAGGACAGGTAACAAGAACTGTCTCCTTGAGCACACTTTAGTCACACTCCTCTAAGCCCTCTTTTTCCACAAGGCCTTGGTCTACCATCCAGTGTTAGCAAGAATCCAGACGAGAATCTCCCACCCTCGATAGCTAATCAAGTTCCTCTTAGTAATATTCTATTGATGGGGTTCAGGACTCACTATGTCAAAAAATGGCACCTTGGTATACTGAATATTTTAAGCTGAGGGAATTCCACTGACCACCCTCACCTTGCCCGTGGGTTATAAATCCCCAGCTGACCTTGCCATCCTACAGCTGAGCTCCGTTCCATACTGAAGTCTCTCTCCCTTACCACAACAGCTAGAAGAAAATGTCTTGCCATTTTTTGTTTTGTTCTGATTTTTTTGTTTTGTTTTGTTTTGTTTGAGACACAGTCTCGCTCTGTCACCCAGAATGGAGTGCAGTGGTGTGATCTCAGCTCACTGCAACCTCCACCTCCCAGAATCAAGCGATTCTCATGCGTCAGCCTCTAGAGTACTGGAATTACAGGCATGCACCACCATGCCCAGCTAATTTTTGTATTTTTAGGTTTCACCATGTTGGCCAGGCTGGTCTCAAGCTCCTGGCCTCAAGTGATCTACCTGCCTCAGCCTCCCAAAGTGCTGGGATTACAGATGTGAGCCACTGCACCCAGCCTGTCTTGCCGTTTTTAAAAAGTACCCATGCGTGGCACACTGGCACATGCATGCAGTCCCAGCTACTCAGGAAGCTGAGGTAGAAGTATCACTAGAGCCTGGAAGTTTGAGACCAACGTGGCAACATGGACAACACAGTGAGACCCTGTGTCAAACAGAAAAAAATTTTAAAAGCACTGGATACAGGCTGGGTGTGGTGGCTTATACCTGTAATCTCAACACTTTGGAAGGCCAAGATGGGAGAATCACTCAAACCCAGTAGATCCAGACCAGCCTGGGCAACATAGGGAGACTCTGTCTCTACAAATACAGCCGGCATGATGGTGCACACTTGTGGTGCCACCTACTCAGGGGGCTGAGCAGGGAGGATCACTTGAGCCCGGGAATTCAAGGCTGTAGTGAGCCATCCAGCCTGGGTGAGACAGCAAGATCTCTGTCCTCTGTCTCAAAAAAACAAAGAAGGCATCTGATGCAATTTTCTTTTACATAAAACATAGCTACTAACTCAAGGGAGACCATTCCTCTCTCTGGGCCTTAACAGTCCATCTGTGAAATGAGATGGTAGAACTTATTAAAGGGTCATTCAGTCCCTTAAATCCTTGGATTTTCTGGTTAAAGAATAGAATTAAAACAAAATCCAGGCTGGGCATGGTGGCTTGCTCCTGTAATTCCAACACTTTGGCCAAGGTGGGTGGATCACTTGAGGCCAGAAGTTCAAGACCAGCCTAGCCAACATTGTGAAACCCGATCTCTACTAAAAACACAAAAAATAGCCAGGCATGGTGGCGTGCACTTGTCATCCCAGCTACTCAGGAGGCTGAGGCAGGTGAATCGCTTGAGTCCTGGAGGTAAAGGTTGCAGTGAGCCGAGATGAAACCACAGTGCTCCAGTCTGGGCAACAGAGAAAGACTCTGTCTCAAAAAAAAAAAATTATCATTATCTCCAGCTAGATCTTATTTCAAATGAAAAATCTATTTTATTCAGGTTAGTTTAATGTTGTTTTTTTCCTACAGAGAAAATGTGATTCAGTGGCAAACTAGCTTCTAGATTAGAGCACACTCTTCAAGGTTATCTAATTCTGATTCATAGGAGTTATTTTATAATTCTACATACTATAGGTAACAGCAATGTAAATAATTCTAGTCTAGACATGCAAATGCAGGTTACCAAATAAAGGTTCAATTGAGTCTCTTCCCCTCTGTAGAGAGGCCAGTTTTGTCTTTCATTTGCAAGTTCATTGCAGTATTTCTAATCTACAAATCGGCTGTACTGTAGAGTCTCCAACACCTCACAAAGTTTCCTCATTAATGAGTTAAATAAAATCCTTAACACATGTTCATTTTTATATTTTACAGAGTAATGACTTTATCTTTTTTTAAAAAAATTATCTTGGCCGGGCGTGATGGCTCATGTCTGTAATCCCAGCACTCTGGGAGGCCGAGGCGGGTAGATCATGAGGTCAGGAGTTCAAGACCACCCTGGCCAATATGGTGACACCCAGTCTCTACTAAACATACAAAACTTAGCTAGGTGTGGTGGCACGCTCCTGTAGTCCCACCTACTGGGGAGGCTGAGACAGAAGAATCGATTGGACCCAGAAGGCGGAGGTTGCAGTGAGCCAAGATCATGCCATTGCACTCCAGTCTGGCAACAGAGCAAGACTCCATCTCAAAACAAAACAAAAAAAGAAAAAGGAAATTATCTTTTAGTATTATGGAAAGCACAAGCAAGTAACACGGATTTCAAAAGGAGTAGTCAAAAGAAATTTTTAATCTACTAATAGTTAGAACTGAGGTTTCTAGGAAAGTAAATTTTTGTCAACGGTGGACACAGTGGCCCCTGCCTATAACCCCAGTACTCTGGAGGCCAAAGCCAGAGGGTCACGTGGGGCCAGGAGTTTGAGACTGCTCTGGACAAAATAGTGAGACTCAGTCTCTACAAATTAAAAAACTAGAAAATGTTGGTCAATGGTTAATAACTTCGCCACAGTTTTATTTTTAATGCTTATTTGGAATTTGAGTTTTCTTTCACCCAAATTACTATTTTGAAACCTGGTACCAGTGCAATTTGCAGCTTTTTTCCAAAATGACTGAACCTAACTTTTATAGCTACATGTTAACTCAAGTTAAATTTTTACTTTAACTTTTACTTCAAGAAATTGAAGAGTAGACATTAAAATACAGAAATGTACAAAGAATAACATAAAACACCAGTTACCATCCAGACCATTCCCCGTTAACATTTTATAAACATGCTCATCTTTTTTACACACTACAGACGAAATTCTTCCCTCTGTCCCATCCCTTCCTCCCCACACTGCAAAGTAACCACTATCCTCAATTAGCATTCTGTTACTATCGATTTACTGTAAAAAGAGATATACCCACTCTACAAACATTCCCCTAATGAACATTTAGGCTGGTTCCAATTTTTTAAAGCATTATAGATAGTGTTGCCACAAACAATCCTAAGATCCTTCCCTTTGTATACAAGTGTCTCTGGCTTCTTAGTATTTTCTAGAAGTAGAACCACCAATCTCAAGATATACCCATTCTGCTAGTGGCTATCCTGTTCAGATACACTCGCCATCAGTAGCAAATGAGAATCTCATTTTCTTCAAAATGAGATTCTGATAGTGTCAAACTTCACAATTCCTAATCTGATAGACATACAATTATCCCATGATGGTTTTAACGTGCATTTCTTGTATTACAAGAAAATTTGAGTGTTATCATATGATTATTTAACCATTCAGATTTCAATACCCTCATACATGTGAAAACTTCTTCATGATAAACTGGGATTCCAATTATGATCTGCAAAGCAACTTGTGCAGTTAAAAAGAAATACACTGGAAATTTCCTTAAAAGATAGTCATCAGTTAGAAAACTCAAGAGATAGAGTTTACTTCAATATATTTTTTACTGACTAATGCTGGGTATGGTGTATTCTACCTCCTCAGAGCTCTCAAATATTTTCTCCTCCCTGCCCCCCCAACCACTGCAACTATCTTTAAAACCCTTGTAATTCTCCAGGAGATTATTGCAATGACCTCCCTACCCTTTGTGACCTCTCTCCAACACTATTCCACACTACAAAGTATCTTAAGATACAGATCTACAGTAAATGTGGCTTCCTGGACATTCAGCATAACATCCAAATCTCTCACAGCAGCACAGGAGGCCCTGCAAGATGTACCTCTCTATTCTCACACTCATAAAATCCACTGCCCACATGAAATCCCTTACTGCACCAGACTCCACGACTCCAGTGCAAAAGCACTGCTTGCTCTTTCTCTGCCTTCATCATGCTGTTTTCCCAGATGAAACACTCTTCTCTTCCTTCATCTCACTAGATCCTGCCCATCCCTCAAACTCCAAAGCCAGGTGAGGTGGCTCATGTCTGTAATCCCAGCACTTTGGGAGGCTGAGGAGGGTGGATCACCTGAGGTCAAGAGATCAAGACCATCCTGGCCAACATGGTGAAACCTCGTCTCTACTAAATATACAAAAGTTACCAGGGCATGGTGGCAGATGCCTGTAATCCCACAATTCAGGAAGCTGAGACAGGGGAATCACTTGAACTGGGGAGGTGGCGGATGCAGTAAGCCAAGATCGTACCACCGCACTCCAGCCTGGGAGACATAACCAGACCCCCTCTCAAAAACAAAACAAACAAAACTGCCACTCAAGCCTCCCCATCTCTGCGAAGTCCTAACCTCTCCCACAAGTCAGGGTTAGATGCTGCCCCTGTACACACCTGTATACTCCAGCCCTTTAACACTGGAACTGTTCACAAGAGATTGTCCCCTTTATGAAACAGTCTCTGCTCAAAAAGCTTAGTAAGGCTCCACGAATGTTTGCTATGCAGTCCCAGAGCAAAGAAAGCTGAGCTACTCCCTTCACCACATACCACAAGGCTAGTCACCTATCCTGGGCACTCCTTTTCGTCTGTAGAACAAAGCACGTGACACAAAGTGTCTTCCTAGATACTACAATGCTTGGCATAGAACACTCCACGTAGGTATAACCTCAAATCTAACAGGGACGGGAGAAGAAACCGGTTAACTTTCACGTCCATGATTGATGTGGGTGGTCCTGAAACTCTCACCAGCTCAAACCTCCCAGAACCTCAGCTTCCCTGACTTCTCTAAATACATGTCTTCATAAGCCTGGGTGTTTTTGTTGTCGTCGTTAATAGCCCTTTCCCAAGGGTGCAATCCTCCACATTAAAAGCATCAAAGGTCTGAACTGTTCCTAGGTCGCAAAGTCTGGAACCAAGCCCCAGTCCCTGTTGGGGTGCATGGCTATGGGATCTTAGCAAATTCCATCTCCTTCCGCACCTCAGTTTCCCCCTGCAGAGCACTGCGCCCTTCCAGCCACAACATGCATGAGAAAAGAGAGCCCTCCACCCTCATTGGCCCCACCAAGCAGAAAGGCCGCAGGATTTCTCTTCCTTCGGGATTCACCGTTTCCCGAAATTCCCCCTCGCAGGGTGAGAAACTGATTACTCAGATTAAGATGGGAAAATGAAAATCCCAGCCCTGAGGTCCAGAGCCTCAGAGAGCAGTCGGGAGGCCCTGGCCTCGGGCGGGGGGACCGACCCGGTCCTGTGCGGAGGCTCGCGGTTACCTGTGGCAGGTGACCGTGGTGGCAGCGGTGGTCGCGGCGGCGGCGGCGGTGAGTGACTCGCGGTAGCGGCGGCGGGACCGTGAGAACTCGCGGCGGTGCGCAGCCTCACACCAGCCACCCCCACGTCCGCCCTGCAGTGATTGCTGCTGGCGCCGCCGCTCCTGCTTTAGACGCGATTACTGGTGGAGCTACGGGGCGTGGCGTCTGCCTAAACCAAAGGGAAAAGACGACGAGGCCGGAGAGCCGAAAGAACTACAAATCCCAGCGTGCACCGGCAGGGGCTCCTGGGCTGCGCGCGGGGGTGCAGGGGCCGCAGTTGCGCAATGAGCAGAGGTCGGAAATCCGAGGTGCTTGAGGTCTGGGGGCGCAGTGATCCCAGAAGCATCCACCGAGAGATCCTGCCAGCGCTTGGAGTACTTTAATCCGTTGGTCTGCAAACTTGTCTGCACATTGGACCCATCTAGGGAAGCCTCAAAAATACTGATGCCCCTGTGAAAATAAAATTGAAAAGCTGTTGGAACCCCCCGCAAAAAAACACTTTTAGCCTTGAAAGAGATGTGACTGTAATGTCAGTCACGTATGCTTACAACTTCTATTTCCACCTTATAGATTAACTCGCTTCCTTATTTTTATTGAACGATGTCTAGGGAGAATTAAACGACTTCAGGGACAAAAGCTCCTGCCTTCTTATAGATTATAACTTCTTCCCTTTGTTACCCTGCTTTGCTTAGACCAGAGGCATAAAATCCATAATTATTACACCCTCTGTAAACAACGTTCAATGTACCCTTGCCATAAAGAAGCCAATAACCAATCAAATCCCTGTACCTCTGTGCCAACGTTGTAGGAATACTGTTATCCTGCTCAAAACTCCTGTCTCTGCCTGTATACATGAAACCTTAACTTTCCTACTTCAGAATGCCAAATCCATTCCTTTGGAGTTGGTGTTTCTAGGTGGTCCATCCTCACAGTTTATGCTTAAATAAACTCTATTTTAGGTTGACATCTCCGCCTCACCCCCAGGAATGAGTTTTTGTCGGTTTGCATGTGGTCTGGGTTTTGGAATCTTTAGAAAGCCTCAGATGATTTGGACCCATTTAGTCCCCATAACAACCCTTTGAGAGAGAAAGACAGTTATTGTCACCGCTGCTTTACAGATAGGGCAACTGAGGGAGGATAAGTCAGGGAGTTAAGTTAATTTTGCAAAGGTCACATGTTAGATATAGTGAACCCCAGTTTGTCTTCAAAGAAGCAGAATGTCAGTATGTTCATCTCTCTTATTCTTTGTCTATTTTAAAGTTTAACTTCCCTGCAGTTTCAGTAAACAACCTTTTCCACCAGTTCTAATCTGTAGTTCACATCTGTTCCTCCCATCACCTGCTCCGGTCACCTGCTCTGGTCACCTGCTTTGACCCCTGATTACCTGCTCTGACCTGCCCATAACCGTCCTTTCCACCAAACTACCCACCCGACACTCCTGCTGGTACCCCTGCTCCCTTTAAAACAGTCAATGGAAATTAGACTAGACTCCGCGGTCTAACTCTAGCCTGTAGGGGGAATGACACAGCAGTAGGGGCGACCTCGGTCAGGCATAAGTACCCCTTCCCCTGCTTGTCCAGGTGTGTGCTTGCCATTGTTCCATCTGTGAGGCACACCCTTCTATAGAAGGAAATTGTGTTGCTGAGGAAATTTATATTTGAGTGCTATTTCTTTTGCAGCATTGAAATTCTACTTATACATATGCTTTTTTGTTTTTGTATTTTTTAGACAGAGTTTTGCTCTTGTTGCCCAGGCTGGAGTGCAATGGCATGATCTTGGTTTATCGCAACCTCCGCCTCCCAGATTTAAGCGATTCTCCTGCCTCAGCCTCCTGAGTAGCTGGGATTACAGGCCTGTGCCACCACACCTGGCTAATTTTTGTATTTTTCGTAGAGACCAGGTTTCTCCATGTTGGTTAGGCTGGTCTTGGACTCCCGACCTCAGGTGATCCACCCGCCTCAGCCTCCCAAAGTGCTGGGATTGCAACCATGAGCCACCAGACCTGGCCTATGGTCACATATGTCTTAAGTGGCAGCAAGCAAGTGACCTAAGCAATCTGGTTCCAGAATCCCAACCTCTTACTTCCTACACAATGCTACTTCTCAAATGTTTAGTGTTGTTACCTCCCAAGGGATTGTGTTGTACTGAACCGAGCATAGAAAGTCAACACTAAGACAAAAGTATGCCAAATTGCAGGGTCTTTATTGCCGGAGGCCACAGAGGACTCACGTTTCTCCAACCCGTGGCCCCGAACGGAGGGTGTCAAGACCTTTTATACCCGTAAAAATCACCTTGGGAGTGAGGATGAGGGGCGGGGTGGGGGTGAGGGGCTTCAGACATTCCGAGGGCTAGTGAATTCTATAAATCACCTTCTGGGCAGCGATAAGGTGAGGGGCAGGGGTGCGGGTGCGGGGCTTTGGACATTCCGAGGGCCAAGGGACTTTTTGACATTCTGATTGTTACTTAAGTGGTTCACAAAACTTAAGATTAGCATTTGTTTACACATTGTCTGGGTAGGGTGGAAATTACAAGTCGCAGGGGCCAAGATGGCGTGGGTTTGGACTGCTTGCCTGTCACATTTGGGTTATAGAGAGCAGTTTCAACAGAAAGCTGAGGTATGGTTGAGGTATGCAGTTTTATGGGGCTTTTATCACGTCACAATTGGAGAGAGAATAAAATACGATACACTTGAGTAGTGCCATGTAGTGAAGCTCAGTCAATTGAATTGAAAGAAATTAATGTGCAGTCCTGCCCAGGGACATTTAAGCTACCTTCATGGGCTGTCTCATGTGGTCTTCTTTTAAATCCTTTTCTACATAAGTCATAGATCAGCATACTGCGCCAGTCCTGTCACCTATTTTTGTAAATAAAAGCTGATAAGAACACAGCCTGTATAGCTGATCAGCTTTTGGAAGAGAATAAAAATAAATAAATAAACAAATAAATAAATAAAAGTAAAAAATAAAAGAACACAGCCACGCCTACTGATTTAGATATTATCTTTGGCTATTTTTACAAATAAGGCAGAGTTGAATATTACTAGTTATGTAAGAGACTTTATGGCCCACAAAGCTGAAAATGTCTGCTGTCTGACTCTTCACACAAAGAAAGTTGCCAACACCTGGGGTAAGTACATGGTCCAACATCATAGCTTGGAAGTGACCTTGACTTCAAGCCCAGGTCTGCCAAAGTCCTTTGCCAACTCTCACGAGTGCTATGCTCTCACAGTCTTCTGCAATGGGAAACATCCGGAGTTCATTCATCTGATTGTTCCACAACAAATTTAGTAGGTGCACCTTATATGCCAGGTGCAGCTGAGCATTGAGATAAAAAGGAGTTTGTTTCCTTTTTAACGACAAGAGTTTAAACACAGGAAATTCACTGTCTAGTAAGTGAGGCAGAGTGTGTCCTTAACCACCCTCTAATTCACTAAGAATAAATTGTCGCCTCTGCCTGATTAAGGCTTTAACAGTTGAAATGGGATAGCTTGCAGCTGGGTGCAGTGGCTCATGCCTATAATCCTAACACTTTGGGAGGCCAAGACAGAAGGATTGCTTGAGGCCAGGAGTTCAAGACCAGCCTGGGCAATATAGTGAGACCTTGTCTCTAACAAAAATTTTAAAAACTGCTGGGCATGGTGGCTCATGCCTGTAATCCCAGCACTTTGGGAGGCTGAGGCGGGTGGATCAGGAGGTTAGGAGTTTGAGACCGGCCTGGCCAAGATGGTAAAACCCTGTCTCTACTAAAATAAAATACAAAAATTAGCCAGGCACATTGGCAGGTGCCTGTAATCCCAGGTACTCAGGAGGCTGAGGTAGGAGAATCGCTTGAACCCAGGAGACAGAGGTTGCAGTGAGCTGAGATCACGCTATTGCACTCTATCTCTAGCCTGGGCAACAGAATGAGAATCCATCTAAAAAAAATTTTTTTAAAACTAGCCAGGTGTCATGGTGCACACTTGTGGTCCCAACTACTTGAGAGGGTGAGGCAAGAATATTACTTGAGCCTGAGAGTTAGAAGCTATGGTGAGCTATGATCGCACCACTGCACTCCAGACTGGGCAACCGTGAGACCCTGTCTCTAGATAAATGATTAAAGCAGTAGCCTGATGCCTGGAATATTTAGGCAAACACGGGACAAGAGATAGTCCTCTTGGTCTCCCTCAGCAACAGTGTGGGCTGAGAGCTCAGAGCCTGAACAAGACAGTGGCTGCAAGTTGTGAGCTAATGGGAGGGGTTGCTGGAAGTTGCCATGGTGATGGTGCAGGGTAGCCCCAAAAGAGGCTTAGGCCAGCAACAAGGAGGAGGCTGAGATGAGAGAGGCCTGGAGTGGGGGTCAGGTGCATACCTTAGACTCTGCCATCAAGCTACCTGGATTCAAATCCCAACTCTACCACTTACAATCTGTGTGAGCTGAACAAAGCTTCTCAGCTCCTACTTTTTCCTACATGTAAAGTGGAAAAAACAGTACCTATTTCATAAGGTCTCTTTGTGAATTAAATTTGCTCACACAGTGCTTAGCACCAAGTAAGTGCCCAATATGTATGAGCTACTCCCTGGGTTCAGAGGATCCCTTTGGCTGCTGGGTTGTAACTTGAGAATTCCACTGAGGAAAATAAGACAGGAATCTGTGGCCTTGGGAAGTGCCTGTGCTCCTGTTTCTACCCATGAGATGACAGTATTATGTAGAAAGTGCTAAGTCCATGGAAAACTCCAGGAGCAGAGGTAGGCACTGAAATAGCCCTGGGTGGCAGGAAGGGGTAGGTGGCAGGAAGGTGGCAGGCTCCCTGTGTTCAGATAAGGATGAGGACTTCTCCATCAAATGCCCCCAGCAGAATTCTCACAAGAAAAGTCATGGCTGGGACTCTTGCTACCATCCCACACAACCAGAAGTTAGTAAGACTGGTGCCAGATAAGAATAAGTGATATCACGAGAATGTGGCAGATAACTGATCACCAGAGATAACAGCACCAATGAGTAATTTCAGAATAAGAATCTTTTTTAAAAATATAATAATGGGGCTGGGCGTGGTGGCTTACTCCTGTAATCCCAGCACTTTGGAAGGCAGAGGTGGGTGGATCACCTGAGCTCAGGGATTCGAGACTTGCCTGGGCATCATAGAGAAACGCCATCTCTACTAAAAATACAACAAATTAGCTGGTTGTGGTGGTATGTGCCTGTAGTCCCAGCTACTCGAGAGGTTGAGGCAGGAGAATTATTTGAACCCAGGAGGTGGAGGTTGCAGAGAGCTGAGATCACGCCACTGCACTCCAGCCTGGGTGACAGAACAAGACTTTGCCTCCAAAAAGTAAAATAAAATTTAAAAAATTAAGATGTGGGCTCTGGATCCATACAGCCCGGGTTTATATTCTCGCTTTGGCACTTGCTGACTGCACTGCCTTGGACAATTATACCTGTCTATGCTTCAGGTTCTTTATTTGTAAAATAGGAAATGATAGTTACTGTGCTCTATTTCATAGGGTTGTTGCAAATATGAAATGAGTATATGTAAAAAACAAACAAACCTGAGAATGGGGTCTCACCACGTGTCAGCTACTTACCGAGTATATGATAAGCATCAGGCACTTGCCGGCATGCTCAGGGTCGCCATAGTCAATTCTCCCAACCATAGATGGAATCAACTATGAATATTTCAATAGAAGTATAAAATACATGGGAAAAAATGCTCAAACTATAAATGCATGGCTCAATAAATAAAGTTTCAGAAAGTGAAACACCTGGATAATCAACACTCAGGTAGAAAATTGAGCCTGGGCAGCACCCTACAAGTTTCCCTTGGGCCTCATTTGGGGGATTTTTTTTTTCTTTTTCTTTTTTTCTTATTTATTTATTTTTTTCTTTTAAGGCCATTCTGTGCAGAAGGGATTTTTTTTTTTTTAAACTTCTCCTGTGTATTTAATTATGCTGTTTCCTCTGGTCCCCAGTTGCCTTTTTAAAAAATTCTGGTCTGGGCGCAGTGGCTCACGCCTGTAATCCCAGCACTTCGGGAGGGCAAGGTGGGAGGAGCACCTGAGATCAGGAGTTTGGGACTAGCCTGTCCAACTTGACAAAACTAAAAGTATGAAAATTAGCCGGGTGTGGTGGCACATGCCTGTAATCCCAGCTACTCAGGAGGCTGAGGCAGGAGAATTGCTTGAACCTGGAAGACAGAGGTTGCAGTGAGCCAAGATTGCACCGCTGCACTCCAGCCTGGGCAACAGAGCAAGACTCTGTCTCAGAAAAAAAAAAAAAAGAAAGAAAGAAAGAAATTCTGACCAAGCACTATTTATTCTTTTTAAAAAATTTTCTTTTTACATTTTTTAATTGTAGCAAATGCATATATAACATAAAATATGTCATTTTAATGATTTTTAAGCATATAGTTCAGTGGCATTAATTACATCTACGTTGCTATGCAACCATCCCCACTCTTTCCAAACGTTTTCATCACAATTCCAGCTCACTCATTCCATCCTTCCTAAAATAGGATCCTGGCCAGCCAATATCACCTGATTTCTGCCTGGCCCCATGACCTCATTTCCTGCCACCTCACTTACTCCACTCCAGCTACGACAGCCTTCTTGTCTTTGCATTTGCAATTTCCAGTTCCTAGAATGCCCTTCCCCTGCCAGTTGCACAGCTGGCCTCTATCCAAATGGCACATCCTTCTTAGGCTGTCCTGAGCCTGTGGCCCTAAAACAGCTACAAACCTCCATCACACTCCAGTCTTCAGCCTTGCTTTCCTACCTATGTAAACTTGTTTGTTAGTTTCCTGGCTCGCTACTAAAATTTAAACTGTTTCAGGGCAGGGGCCTAGCCTATCTTATTTTTATACCTCCAATGCTCCAAACAGTAAATGTCATATAGTCAGTGCTCAATGAATATACGTCAATTCAGTTCCATGCCATGATGAAGGCAAGGGAAGTGTACTGTGCTCCTCTATACAAAAGACACACCATTTCTTCTTAGTTGTTTTTTAAGGATTTCCGGTCAATCAATACACTGTGGTAGGCAGTGTTCTAAGTGTGGCCCCAATAACACTCAACTATACATAATCTCCTCCCCTTTGAGAATGGGTGAAATCTCAGAATATGATGACATATCACTCTGGTGATTACATCATGTTTTGGCAAAAGGGAGATTATCTGGGCGGGCAGGCCTACTCTCATCATGAGACCCTTAAAGCTGAGAGTTTTCTCTTGATGGTGGTAGAGAAGTTCATTGGTGGTTTGAAGTTACAGGGGTCACGGGCATACTGGCAGCCCTAAGGAGCTAAGAGAGCCCCTCGTTGATAGCCAGCAAGGAAATGGGGCCTTCAGCTTTACAATGGCAGGTAATGGAATTCAGTCAACAACCTGAAGGAACTTGGAAGTGGATTCTTCCCCAGAACCTCCAGAGAAGAGCCCAGAATGGGGTCAAATAAATAACTATTCAATGACACTTGTTAAAACATGATAAAGAAGACTTTATTCAGGACCTTCGAGATATAGGGAGTGCTGGAATGGGATTTTGCAGTAGGAAAGAGAGACTGGACTCAACTCCAAATATAGCAAGTGGAAAGCTACAGCTGTCTTAGTCTGTTTTCTGCTGCTATAACAGATTACCTGGCCAGGGATAGTGGCTCACGCCTATAATCCTAGCACTTTGGGAGGCCAAGGCAGGTGGATCATGAGTTTGGGAGTTTGAGAACAGCCTGGCCAACATGGTGAAACCCTGTCTCTACTAAAAATACAAAAATTAACCAGGCATAGTGGTGAGCATCTGTAATCCCAGCTACTCAGGAAGCTGAGGTAGGAGAATTGCTTGAACCTGGGAGGCAGAGGTTGCAGTGAGCTGAGATTGTGCCACTGCATGCTAGCCTGGGGAACAGAGCAAGACTCCATCTCAGAAAAAAAAAACAAAAAAAAACAAAAAAACAAAAACAAAAAAACCATAGGCTGGGTGATTCATAAAGAAAAAGAGATTTCTTTAGCTCATGATACTGAGGGCTGGGAAGTCCAAGACTGAGGGCACATCTGATGAGGGCTTTCTTGCTGCAACATGACATAGCCGAAGGCAATCACATGGTAGTGATTGGGTGTGAAAGAAAGAAGTGGACCAAACTTCATTCTTTTATCAGGAGCCCATTCCCACAAGAACTCACTCACTCACTCCTGCAATAATGGCATTAATTCATTCATGACTAATCACCTCTTAAAGTTCCCAGCCTCTTGGCTGGGCGCAGTGACTCATGCCTGTAATCCTAGCACTTTAGGAGGTTGAGGTGGGCAGACCACGAGGTCAAGAGATCGAGACCATCCTGGCCAGCATACTGAAATCCCGTCTCTACTAAAAATACAAAAAGTAGCCGGGCGCGGTGGCTCACGCCTGTAATCCTAGCACTTTGGGAGGCTGAGGTGGGTGGATCACCTGAGGTCAGGAGTTCAAGACCAGCCTGGCCATCATGGTGAAATCCCATCTTTAAAAAAAAAAAAAAAAATACAAAAAGTAGCTGGGCGTGGTGGCACACACTTGTGGTCCCAACTACTTGGGAGGCTAAGGCGGAAGAATCACTTGAACCCGGGAGGCGGAGGTTGCAGTGAGCCGAGATTTCGCCACTGCACTCCAGCCTGGAGACAGAGCGAAACTCCGTCTCACAATAATAAAAAAAAAAATTGGCTATGTGGGTTCTCTTTAAAAAAAAAAAAAAAAAATGAAAAAAAAAAAATTCCCAGCCTCTTAATATCCTCAAAATAACAATTAAATTTCAACATGAGTTTTGGAGGGGACATTCAAATGATAGCAATAACCAAAAAGCAGGGTGCGGGAGAGTGGATAAAAAATTACTAAGATGAAATGTCAGGAGTAAGGGGGATTCTGGCTAAACCTACCTAACAGGAATTTTGCTGAAGATAGTCTAGGTTATTGGACATCACCTAGAAGACGGTGGAGGATGAGGAACTCAATCAGATAGATCAGCTATTGAGGGTGATCAGATATGGAGAATGAGGGGTTCTTGCCAAACTGACTTAGCAGTTTTTACTAAAACTGGATTTTACAAGGAAATGCACAGATGGGCCTAAGAGAAGGTTCAGAAGCCTGACTAAAATTTTAGAATCTTTATCACTGGCCAGTCTGTCGATTTCAGCCTGTGAGATTGTAATCAAAAAGTCCAGTTGCATTCATCTGAACTTCTCACCCACAGAACTGAGATAATAGATAAGTGTTTTTTTTTTTTTTTAATATACTTTATGTTCTGGGGTACATGTGCAAATCGTGCAGGATTGTTACATAGGTATACACATGACATGTCACTGGAAGAACTTTTGGAGCTGCATTTCCCCATCATGCATCCCACCTCTCAAGGCCCCAGGGAGCTCTGGACCACCCTGATCCGTGGGCCCCACCAGTTCCCCTCCCCAGACACTGAGCACATGTCCTCCCGGTCTCAGACAAGTGCCCCAACCGTTTGAAAAGTAAAACTCTGATATGGTTTGGCTGTGTTCCCACCATCTCATATTGAATTGTAGTTCCCATAATCCCTACGTGTTGTGGGAGGGAGCAGGTGGAGATAATTGAAAATCATGGGGGCAGTTCTCATGATAGTGAGTTAGTTCTCACGAGATCTGATTTTTAAAAATATTCTTTTCTTGATCTGATGGTCTTACAGGGGGCTTCCCCCTTTGCTGGGTACTCATACTTCTCCTCAATGCTGCCGTAAAAAGGACATGTTTACTTCCCCTTCCACCATAATCGTCACTTTTCTGAGGCCTCCCTAGCCACACTGAACTGTGAGTCAATTAGACTTCTTTCCTTTATAAATTACCCAGGCTCAAGTATGTCTTTATTAACAGCGTGAGAACAGACTAATACAAACTCAGATTTGGATTGGTATTGTGCTCTTCTAGGAGCAATCTTGAGGTTGATAATGAGCTCTTTATATTTTGCACAGTATTTGACATTGGAACAGAAACTGCCACCTGCTTATTATAATCTATATTCTCCTCTTCCTCCTGGGCACATCACTAGATCACATTTCCCAGACTCCCTTGAAGTTGGCTGTGGCCATGTGACTGAGTTCTGACCAATAAAATGTAAGCATCTCAATTCCTATGAGACCAGGAACCACTTTTAGGCCCAGCCAATAAATACTTCTCACTGTGTTCTTCTACACTTTCTCCTAAAATGGCCCCGGAAGCCATGTGTTAAGTTAGCAGAATGTCCTTCAGCTTGAGTCCCTGAGTGATTATTTGGAGGACATGTTCACCTACCCAGGGCTGTTATGTGAACAAGAAATAAACCAATATTGTGTTTAAGCCACTATCTATATATATATATAGATAGAGAGAGAGAGAGAGAGAGAGAAAGAGAGAGAGAGGGAGTTTCACTCTTGCTGCTCAGGCTGGAGAACAGTGGTGCAATCTCGGCTCACTGCAACCTTCACCTCCTGGGTTCAAGCAATTCTCTTGCCTCAGCCTCCCAAGTACCTGGGATTACAGGTGCCCGCCCCCACGTCCAGCTAATTTTTTGTATTTTTAGTAGAAATGAGGTTTCACTATGTTGGCCAGGCTGGTCTCAAACTCCTGACCTCATGATTCACCTGCCTGGGCCTCCCAAAGTGCTAGGACTACAGGCATGAGCCACTGCACCCAGCCCTAAAACATTTTCTACAGATCCAGATAGCAGTTAAAGGAAATAGTGAAACCCAAAATCTTTTGCACAGCTGAGGGTTGCTGTGTATATTTTTAACGCTTTAGAGAGAAAAAAAAAAAAACAGAGAACTGGATAAAGTTTGAATTCCAGCTCCTGTTTCAGAGCACCCAGGCAGGCTGGTGGCTCACTCTTGGAAGAAAGGGAGGGAACAAGCCTCTGTCACCAGCATTAATGGTCATCCCAAAGTAGGTCTAAGGAGAGGCACATCAGCCTTCCAAGGAAGTCTTGAGAGTATTCAACAAATATCAGATGATGATAGAATAGAAGGAGGTTTAGTGTAGGTAGGAGACAGACCTGAAGTCAAAGACCCTATGAGTCCAATATTAAAATTACTTTCCCCCTTTGGTATTACAGGAATAATAAGTACTCTTACTCTTGTTTCATTCTCCTTCTGTTGCCCAGGCTGAAGCACAGTGGCACAATCTCAGCTCACAGCAACCTCCACCTCCCGGGTTCAAGTGATTCTCCTGCCTCAGCCTCACGAGTAGCTGGGACTACAGGCATGCAACACCATGCCTGGCTAATTTTTGTATTTTTGATAGAGACAGGGTTTCATCGTATTGGCCAGGCTGCTCTCAAACTCCTGACCTCATGATCTGCCGCCTCAGCCTCCCAAAGTACTGGGATTACAGGCGTGAGCCACCGCACCTGGCCCTTGTTTCATTCTTAATACTAGCTCAGAACCTATTAGCAAAGTGTTATTTTATCAGTTAATCTTCATGAAAAATCTGTGAAGTAGGGACTATTATTATTCCCATTTTACAGATGAGAAAACAGAACCTCAGAAAAATTAAACAAGTGGCCCAACATCTATAAGAGAGGTGAGCCTGGAGAGCAGAGGAATTGAGCTGGCCTGAGGCTTTTCTTCCCTAAGGATCCTATCGAACATGTTGTACCACCATCAAACATGGTGGAGTATGTTTTTTAGGAGGACGGGGAAAGAAATTCCTGGCAGGGCATGATGGTTCATGGCTGTAATCCCAGCACTTTGAGAAGCCAAGGCAGGAGGATTGCTTGAGCCAAGAGTTTGAGACCACCTGAGTAACACAGCGAGACCCTGTCTGTATAAAAATACAAAAAAATTGGTAAGGTGTGGTGGCACATGCCTGTGGTCCCAGCTACTCCGGAGGCTGAGGCCAGGGGATCACTTGAGCCCAGGAGGTCAAAGCTGCAGTGAGCCATGATTGAGCCACTGCAGTCCAGTCTAAACAGCAAAGCCCTGTCTCAAGAAAAAAGAAAAGAAAAAAGAAAAAGAAAAAGAAAGGAGGAAGACATTTCTGACTGATCTTAATACAATTATTTCCCAGAGGGGAGGCACTGAATTTATAAATGATCGTGTGTGTGTGTGTGTGTGTGTGTGTGTGTGTGTGTGTGTGTGTGTGTGTGTGGTGATAAATAGAAGGTTTATTGCAAAATCTGTGACTCACTCAAGGGAAACCCAGTTTTCAGACTCACTTCTAGCCACATGGTATGTCACCACCTCTGTTCTGTCTTCTTCTACTCCCACTTTCCTTCCCTAAATCAATCTTAATACAAAAACTTGTACTTGGGAGGAAAAGATTTGACTGTGGAGTCAGGATCAAGTGCAATGAGGTATGTGCAGCTTTTAGCTACACAAATGGAGAAAAAAATTAATTTTTTTTGTTTGTGTCAATCAACACTGTGGATGCTGAATTGCATATCTTTGCTAAGCTGAACTTCCACAGAAGATCTTGCAAGAGAAATCAGGATATATTTGTCTAGGAAGACAGCAACAGGCCATTGGAACTGTCAGAGGCCACTTCCCTAGAGGCAAAGCCTGAGACGTGTTGCCAGTGAGTTACAGAGAGCATGGTCTCAGGAGAAACCTAGAGGAGAGGGAGGGAAATAGAAAAGGACAAAGGAAGATGCTCTGCAAAGACGAAGCTTCAGGAGACGGTGGGCCTCAGCCTGATCTTATGGGGAGCTCTCGATCATGACTGGTACCATAAAGATCCGTCCACCAGAGGCAAGAAAGGTGAGCTGATACAACCCCCGTATCAGTCAGTCATTGACCTACAAGGCAGGTGTAACTTCCCAACCATCTCCTGTGGAGGGTTGAAGGACAGCTTCCCACAATCAAAGGCAGAATGGGAATCAACCTGAGAGGGATGTGGAGTGAGCTCACAGCAGCCAGCACCACAGCAGGGAAGGCGCAGTGTGCGGGCCCGGTACGGGGAACCTGGGCAGGGCACCAAGATCATCCTCTGCACTTGGAGCCATCACGACAGATGCTTGACACTAAAGGCACAGATCTATGAGAGTTTTTTGGTTGCATTAACTATGCTATTTATTCATTTTGTAATGGACTTTATTTTCTAACGCTGTTTGAGGTTCACAGCAAAACTCAGTGAAAAGTTCCATTTTTCTTAAACTCTGTGTTTAACACAGAGTTCCCATATTCCTCCCCCGGCCCCCAGCATGTTTACAGTCAACATCTCACAGCTGAGTGGTACATTTACTACAATCAATGAACCCACACTGACACTTCATTATCATCCAATGTCAGTAGTACACATGAAGATTCACTCTTGGCGAGGTATGTTTTATGGGTTTTGACAAATGTCTAATGACATGTATCCACCATCGCAGTATCATACAGAATAGTTTCACTGCTCAAAACTCCTCTGCGGTCTGCCTTTTCATCTCTCCAAACTCCTGGCAACTGCTGATGTTTTTGACTGTCTCCATAGTTTTGCCTTTTCCAGAACGTCATATAGCTGGAGTCTTGCAGTATGTAGCCTTTCAGATTGGCTTCTTTCACTTATAATATGCATTTATGGTTTCCCCATGACTGTTCTTGGCTTGATAGCTCATGTCTTTTTAGCACTAAATAATATAATATTCCATTGTCTGGATGTTCTATATCGAATAAAGAACACCAGTTTTTTGTTTTTTTTGAGGTGGAGTCTTGCTCTGTTGCTCAGGCTGGAGTGCAGTGGCACAATCTCGGCTCACTGCAACCTCCACCTCTCGGGTCCAAACAATTCTCCTGCCTCAGCCTCCCAAGTAGCTGGGATTACAGGTGCCCACCACCAGGCCTGGCTAATTTTTGTATTTTCAGTAGAGATGAGGTTTCACCATGTTGGCCAGGCTGGTCTCTAACTCCTAACTTCAAGTAATCCGCCCACTTGGCTTCCCAGTGTGCTGGGATTATAGGCATGAGCCACAGCACATGGCCTCAATAAGAGTTGTTATATATATAAACAACTTTGGACTATAGGGCTAACAGATATAAAAATTTTAGTTGAATATTCTCTATAGACATTTTTAATAAAAACTTAGGCTTCAAGTCAGGAACATATCTTCCATTTCTACATAACTTTAGTATCACACTCTCTTTTAATTTATACTTTTTATTGTATGCATCCTTGAAAGCTGCCTTCAATCCTTTCTGGAAGAAGATTGGGTGTAAATAAATAGATAAAGACACAAACACCTGATTCATCCTTGTATTCCCCAAGTGCCTTCAGCCTTGAGAGTCTGGGCAGTTTTACTAGTGCCTTTGTGGTGTATTTCCAGCAGCAAGAGTGAAACTGAGATTGTGGTGCCAGGATGCAACCCCAGAGGTTGCAAGTCATGTGTTCCACTCTGCTGAGCCTTGGGGAAGTACCCTTAGATACTAAGATAAATAAACAGTCAACATCTTTTCCTTTGGGCCCGTAAGCACTTTTTTGTCACATGGTAAGTGCATTTCACAGACTTTGGCTGGTCTGATGATGGCGTAGGCTGGTCTAGGCCAAGTGATTTATCCTGATTAGTGCAGTTTAGCTGAGTCAAGCATCTCCGTGAGATCTGTGTCTTGGCAAAGGGTTTCTTAACATTTTGACCTGCCCAGAATGTCCTTCTCTATAGAGTACTGTTAGGCAGGTTATTAAAGGGTTCTTAGATTCCTGGACTCAGAAGGCACCTGGGGGACAACAGTGACAGTGGAAACAACATGAACTCCCCAGAGACTAGCTGGGTAACCTTGGACAGGTGGCAACAGTATGGTCAGCCTCGGCCACTTTCTCATCTTGAAGGTGAAAAGGTTGAACTCTAGGATTTGTAGGGTCTCATCCAGCTTTTGCTGATCAGCTGGTCTGGCACTTCCCAAACTCTTGGATTTTATAGATCGGTATAGTTTCATGAATCTTTAATGTTGGAAATAGATGCTCGGTGCCGCAAAGAAAAATTACCCACCCAATTAGTGGTAATTTGTTTCAGCGGTCACAGGAAACTATTAGCCTGGGTCATGTAGTAACCTCAGCTTTATTTTTACATCACTAACAGACCCATTTAGGAAAGCATCATTGGCTGAGATTAAGGGCACAGTCTGCCAGTACATAGATTCAAATTCCAGCTCCAGTACCTACTGTATGGAGGTACTTGAGTAAGTTAACTTTTCAGTGCCTCAGTTTCCCCATGTGTAAAATGGGGCTCATAATACCTCCCTCACACCCTTGTGAAGATTCATGAGTTGGTATGTGCTGAGTGGGACTTAGAATAGTAGCTGGCATACGGCAGCCCTATACAGAGTCATGTGTGTGACCATTATTCACACAGTCTTCCAAGAGCGAAGGGACAGCAGTAGCCTCCCCACAGGTCAAACCAAAACTCTGCTTCAACCTTTCCAAAGAGGTTTTCTTCCATCCACTCCATTCAAATCTCTAAGATCTTAAAACCAGATTTCCCCTAGTGCTCAAGCTAAAGGTTTCAAGAAAGTCCCCTCCCTGGAAAATTATCTGTGAGAGCACTTTGCCCAGGCTCCTAGCTGAGGAAGACTCAGCTCTGCAAAAATCTTTTTTCTTTCTTTTTTTTTTTTTAAAGACGGGGTTTCACCATGTTAGTCAGGCTGGTCTTGAACTCCCAACCTCAGGTGATCCGCCCGCCTCGGCCTCCAAAGTGCTTGGATTACAGGCGTGAGCCACCACACCCGGCCTCTTTCTTTTTTTTTAAATAGGCACTATTGCCTAGGCTAGTTTCGAACTCCTGGCCTCAAGAGATCCTCCTGCGT